>JAGSMR010000020.1:7315000-7475678 GCA_029286605.1 Sericinus montela
GACGATAATGACATGTCACGGTGAGCATTTGCATATTTACTTTACTATTATAAAAATAGTCTAATGTCTTGTTGTTTTTTACAAAACCTTAGTGTATAGAGGTCAAATCGAATCAAATCGCAGTGTGGGACGACCCTATACCTATACCCCTATACTCGTAAGTTGGAGTGACAACTTGCAAAATGTTGCGGGCAGTCGATGAATTTAGGCAGCTGCGAACCGTTGTTTGTAGCGAATTCTAAGGGAGGCCTATGTTCAGCATTGGACTCTTGATAGGCTGTAAAGAAGAAGAAGAAGCGTTCAAAAAGACTGATTATGTACAACCCAGTTATTACATATTCGATGAGTCCATTGCAAGATATAGGTTTTTCCCATAAAGTTACTAAACACACTCACGCGCAGAGGAGACACTTAGCAAATAAGGCTTTACACCCTTTTATCGATCTGTTTATATTTCTCTGTATTTTTTCGAGGCGGCTGTCTCGCGATAGCCATCACTTATCTTTAGTCACCTCCCGCAGTCGAAAAATAGGTAAAGATGTATATTCTTACGCCTTTACCACAAGGAAATGGTATTTCATGTATGTAAAGGAAAAATATACCGGTGGAATATTCGTATTAATTTAATTTACGACGAAGGCTAAGTTTGCACCACTGAAGGTAGGCACAGCTTGGCTATAATATAGCATTCTATTTTTATTGATTAAAAATATACTTAACGACTGCCAATATACTATATAATAAACGACACGAGCTTCTACCGTAAGGATTTGCTACAAACTTCACATTATCGCATTCGTACGCGACCTTATAGACGCCAGCTGGCTAAGTTTTGTTTGATAGACGAACACCGTCGTCTAATGGCGTACACGGTGTACAAAACCTGTATTTAAAGTGTTAAGAGCTCTGAGATCCCGAGTTCTGTTTCCGAACGGGTCAATGGTGTTAAATATTTTCTTCGTACTTTGGGATCGGAGCAATGTATGTGTTATTGTCCACATTTATTTATTACTTTACGCCTCACCATCTTCATCTTTACCTCTACCTAAGTAAAGAACACTATCTCCGAGTTACACGAAAGCTACTACCTTATTTGCCGCCCGGGCAATGGACTCCTGATATGTACACGAACGTTGACACTATAATTGTTTATATATATATATATATATATATATATATATATATATATATATACTTCTACATACATCTACTGTAAAATTTACAGAATGCTGCGCCGTTATAAATTTGAACATTTAGAATCAATTTGGTTTCCCAACGCGCCGCGACTAACGTGTGACACGGTGGAAATGCTGATCGAGTGTTGTCCCAAGCTCCAGAACCTCGGCCAGCTCAGCGGATGGAGGTTCACGCCAGACGAGATGATGTTGATGAGGGCGATCTACGCGAGCACTAACACCGACATAGTACTGTCCCCGCTTGGTATATTCCAACAAGGTCGTTAATATCAAATAACTTATAAATATACAATTTTTTTATCTTTAATTTGTATTACTTTTTGTTATGATAGTTAATTGACTCAGGCGTTACTTTGTGGAAATTCATTGTTAAGTTGTTGCATGCAAATGCATTGCATGCGGAATGGTGCGAAGTAATTATTCAATAACAACTTTTTATTATAATTCCCAATTATTGAATTGGGAATTATAATATTTTCCCAATTATTGAATTATTGAGGATGTGCAGTGAATACTCATAAAAGAAAAAAAGGTGTTTTTTTGCTTATTCTTTATTTGCACAAAATAATGTAGTACAATGGCGGACTTAAATTCACAGGACAATTAGCAATACAATTGTTAAATAACTGTCTGCGTGTCTTTAAATATATTACTCGTGTCAGTCTCGAAGAAAAGAAATACAAGGTAAGTAATATAATTTTTTATATCTTCACGCAATTTCCCTATTTGGGTAGCCAGAGGTTTAAACAATAAGGTCCTTTCGATTTTCATCGTAGCTTATTTAGGACAAAGTGACAGGAGGTGAGCCTATCGCAGTCTTAATATCCCAGCTATTGTGCAATATATTTAGAAATACGTAGATAAATATTTATAAATATAATTATGTTTATATGTCCAAGACACGAGAACAAACATTCACATTCATCGCACAAATGTTTGCTCCTAACTGTATCCGAACCTGATTGCCTGATTCCGAAGGCAGAATCAATACCGATTTGGCTATCGAGTCGTTAATATGAACAATATATGTTACTGTCTGACCCCGCAAGCGTTGTTTTACGATATAAAAAATGGAGGTTGATTGTAGAGGGGTGAAAATTTAGTGTTGTATGTATCTTTCTATGCTGAAGGGAGAAGAAAGGGAGAAACATAAGTCCTGAAGTACACACACACACATGTTTTATTTCTGTGGGTTAATCTGCACACCTACTGGACACAGCACAAGCTTAATTCGTGTAAGGAGAAATTTGACTAGACTTCTGATTATAGGTCACCGGAATTCAATTGTCAAAAGACCCGAGATCAATACGCAGTTGGTCCGGCTTGGACATTAAATCGGCTACAGGCTCACCACCTATCACGTTGTCCCAAAAATAATATCTTCGTTGGTAGGCGGGTCGATAGGAAAAAGGAAAAAAACTTCATCTAAACCTCTGTGTACTGGGAATGTGTGAAGATAAAAAATATCCAGACAGACGAGAATAAACTTAAAAACGTTAATAACAAAATAAAATTAGTAATGATTTATTCGTATTTGGTAATGGCACAGATTAAAAAACATAAATTGATAAGATCGGCATCTTTATTCCGCCATTTTCTCCTGTTCCGCAGCCTTTTCATCATTCTTTGGCTTGTTGTCTCCTTGTGCCTTTTTCTTCCCTTTCTGTTTCAATTTCAGTCTGTACATTTTACATTCGTCCGAGCACTTCGTTGTTATTATATTCCTGCAAATAATTTATCAATTATAAATATTCTTGGATAACCTTTAGAGTAAATTGAATAAATAATAAATAAATACATAGATAGGGATAACATCAAAGGACTAATGTTATGAAATCAGGAACAAAAAAATATTAAAAAAGTTTAACTCTGACCCGTCCGGGAATCGAACGGGAACTCAGCGAGAGGAGTGATTGCTCAAGGCGCCAAGTGTTCAGGGGCAAAAATCTTAATCTACAAAACGAGTGTCTATCTAATGAATTTATTATTTATTTAACACGACCGACCTGACCAGATTTTTTTTGACTTTGAACCTGGATGTGATTTCCATGATGACGTCTGACACTATTTTCGGGTCTAGGCCCATTTTCGCTGGTTTATCTTTAAAGGCCGGAGAACGTTTTCCAGTGAGGGAATGTGTTGCAAGGACCCTGAAAATTTAACATAGGTAATTATTTCGTTTACTAATAATATCTTCCTTACGCTTTTAATCTTTAATTACGCCGATACACCCACGCCTTTCATTCTTTTTTCTTTCCTATTCATGCATCCGTTACCTGGAAGATTTAAGAATATTGCTGTCAGCAATAAGACCTCCCATGACTCACAAGAATAATCCTTGTATTGTTTGGTTCACTTTTTCTTTTGTTTTCGTGTGCCAAGTACTTATAAATAAAAAATGTAATAAAAAAGTATAAAATAAATAAGCTACCTTCTGGGGAAGACCGCTTGCAAAAGACTTCGCGTAGCTACTGTATAAGAGTTCCACTTAATTTTCTTAAATTTCTCCTTGTGTATTAATGTTTTCCCACTTCCTATCGGTATCTGAAATACATTAAAATTATTGACGTCTTACAGTATCGCAGTGCTAGTGCCAGTAGCTATCGATAGTTCAATTTGCTGTTCAGCTCTGTGCTGTTGCGTGACATTGAAAATCACTCAGTAAATGATTTTCAGGTTTCGACATTCTAGATTATGTTTTTCCTTTCGCGGAAATAGAATTCAGAAACGAATGATAACAAAATATTACTTTATTAAAATTTTCCAAATATGTAACGGACAAGTCCGGCGGAATGCTCTGGAGGTTTTGTCAAGAAAAAACAAAGTAAGCGGATTAAAACCACTTGTTTTCGTTATTATAAATTAATCTTGGCCGCAAATGGGGATATACTTTAGATATTTCGTCACGTATAATAAAAAAGACTCTCGTTAGATTTGCCATAATCGCTACAGTGAGAGTAAGTGGATTGTCCATAGTAATACTAGAGGTTTTACATAATAGAACACCTTCAAACACTACTTACTGCCCAAAATCAGCCTGTTGAGCTCTAGGTTGATTTTTTTAAGCTTGTTGTCTCCGGGTCGTTAGCCATTTTTGAAGGCTTTTCCCCTAATCGCCTTTAACAACACTTTAACAACACTTTATAATTCTATAACAACACTAAACTATTAATAGCGTAATATTTGTTTTTTATACATATAGTCACGATAGCCGAGTGGTCGGGTAGTCGGAATTTCAAGTCAAGAGACCTGATTTCGATCCTCAAGTGGCCGTACCAATGGGTTTTTCTAAAAATCTATTTACAAATTATATCGTTGGCTTGGACATAAAGACGGCGACGGGCTCACCACCTGTCACGTTGTCCCGAAAATATCTTCGGTGGAAGGTGGGTCGAGGGGACTTAAATGTCTTGACTAGACCTCTGTCTACCCCTGTATTGGGAATTGCGTGAAGATATATTTATATATATATTTTTTTATATATATGTCCCGACCGATTTCGACAATGACTATTGCGAGCGTCGTTCGTGTGTTCGCAGGTAATTAACGAAACCGATTTTTGAGCTGAACGCTAGATATTTTTTTAAATATTGGTAGCATAACCAATTCCTGTTAACTACTCCAACCAAGCTGTAATCGGCTATTGACGCTTAAATTATAAAAAAAAAACATCATTCACTTACCCATTCATTTTCTCTCCCTTGTTCCGTGACCTTGTCGTATTTATTCGTTATGAGCACATTATCGTTCGAACGATTTAGTTCCTCGCTATGGCTTCTTTCGCTTTCTTCAGCATCGGGCATATCTATATCATTATTTACAACCACACCATTTTGAGTACTTTTACTAAGATCATTTGTTTGTGGTCCTATTTCCGACTTGAGTTCATTAAGTAATTTGAATATACAAAAAAAGGTAGTTTTTATTTCATGGAAATCTTTCGCGTAGACATTTATATTTTGAACTCGTTTACACTGATCATTCAGGGAAGTATTCTTTTTAGTCGAGTCGGGTAATGATTTATTCATTTTATACCTTTTAACTGGTTGAGTATTCTTCTTGGTCGAGTCTGGTAATGACTTTCTAACACAATCTCTTTTAACTACATATCCAAATTTAATACATTTTAAATTCTTATTATTCAAGCCATTAGTCAGACGTTGCTTTAACACATTTGGAACGACTGCATTTGGTCGGTGTGCGGGTAATGGCCATTTTTTATTTCTCTGTCGATTCCTGCATTGTCCTATAGCTTCTGAAACATTAGCTTTCGAAGCTGTATCTTCTTTCTGTGAATCATAAAATCAATATTGCAAATGATAAAAAAAATATTCTTCATCTAATAATTTTAATAATTATCTAGTAATGCTCCTCAGAATAAAGAAAAATATTTTCTTAATAATTCTCCTATCACTAATTTTCTGCTAAGATAATATTTTTTTTATAGAAAAGGGAGGCAAACGAGCAGGTGGCTCACGGGATGGTAAGTGATTACCGCTGCCCATGAACACCTGCAATACCAGAGGCATAGCAGATGCGTTGCCAGCCTTAGAGTGCCCCCAAAATTGGGGGACGGCGGTGTGTGGGCCTCCGGTTACCTGCACTCACCAGACGAAATGCAGAAATTTGTTAGAATTCTACTTCACGCCGGTATTCTGTGAGGTCGTGGTACTTCCCCGGTCGAGCCGCCCCATTCATGCAACAACAAAAGCTGATGCGTGGCTCTGCCACTGTAAAAGTGTGTAGTAATAAGGGGCGCAGTTCGCACCCGAAATGGTTCGAGATGATGAAATATTACAAGTTGAATAATTTGAATTTTTGATTATTGATATTTATACACGTAGAATAATTAATACAATTACATGGGAGTATTACATCATGTTTGTTTAAAGTTGAAAAGAAATGTCTGCTCAGATGATAGACCT
This sequence comes from Sericinus montela, assembly GCA_029286605.1. NCBI lineage: Eukaryota > Metazoa > Arthropoda > Insecta > Lepidoptera > Papilionidae > Sericinus > Sericinus montela. Next base: position 7,321,122 of record JAGSMR010000020.1, read on the forward strand.
AATCAAACAATTGATATTGTGTCCAAATGATTCGCAGACATAATTTGGATTATGTCTGCGAATCATTTGCCTTGGGGCAGAGCGCTCAATGAATAAATACGTAGATAGAGACAACATCATTTATATGTTTCTGCTCCCAAAATAGACATAGCACTTGTGTGATAGAATCAGGAACAGAAACAGCGAAGGTTCAATGTAGAAAAAACACCCGGGACAATGTAGAAAAATGGTTTTCTACATTGAACCGTCCAGAAATCGAACTCCGGGCATCAGACTTGTCGAAACCATTTAAAGCATCGTGAACGCTATTTGCCCATGAAGGTCTTCTTTCTTTCCATAATAATGAAAAAGCTTCGAAATTGAAATGCATTTTATTGGTTGACATTGAGTAAGAAGTTATCATTATTTCTAACAGGTGGCACTAACGTCCCTCAGAGATACGAGAGAGAGGGAGAGAGAGAGAGAGAGATGTTGTCTACGTCGTGTGAGGTCACCGATGATGGCCGATTTTACTTGTGCGATGTCCTTTACAGAGACAATGCAACTGAGACTTTTAATTGGTTCTAGCTCACTTAAATATAGGAGGAGCTCTTTACCGTTTAAAGATAACTTAACCTTTTAGTTTAAAACGGAGAACATTTGATAAAGCTTTCTAAGGAAAAGGTGAAACAAATTTAATGTGTCGTACCTCACTTTCGGACTCTGAAGTTTCATGATCTTCGCTCGGTACCCAGGACGAGGCACAAGACGAGAAATCTTCGGAGGCTAGAGATTTTTCAGAGTCTTCAATATCTTCCAAATCGTTCTGTTTACCTTTGTTATTTGGCAAACATCGTCCACCTATGAATTTGTAACATAAGATTAGATTTGTTGTAGTGTATTTATTTTCAGCTAAAACTCGATTAAGCAATGCAAACTTGCTTCTTTACACAATCATTTATAAATAACATAATGTGAACGCTCAAGAACTATTTTCTTTGACAGTTATATGCAGTTACATAACTTTCTGTAAAGTTCCACTACAGGGTACGGCCTCCCACGTAAGGGAGATTTTGATATAATCGCCACATTTGGCAAGCGGATTGGCTATCGCAGTATCAGAGACTTCAAATCTTCGACGCTGCTCCCCCTGTCGCAGATCTGCTTATTTTTGGGTTGTAAGCAAACTGCAGTACATACGAGTCGTTGTCTCCAATCAGGAGGATTTTTAAAAATGGCCAATTTTGGCATACAGATTGGCGATTGCAATTCCCGACACAGTTGCAGATTAGATTCTGTTGCTCGGTCTGCGCTATTTTAGTTTGGCGTATTTCGAGATTGTTATAATGCCATCTATCGGTGCAGATCAAGTGACGCTTGAAAAGAACGGCTTGTAGAGAAAATTTATTTACGTAATAAATAAATAAATACATATTTGCGTTATATATATTTTTGCTTTCAGTTTGTTCCTATTTACTTCTAATTTAGACAGAAATTTAATATTACAGATAAATTCTACAAAAGTACGGGTAATAAATACATATTTTGTTTTCAAGGGGGAAGGCGGGGTTGATGATTTGTTGTTTAGGATGCTCATGTCTGATACTCAAGCTTAGAATTGCAGAGTTTTACACAAATGAGGTAGTAGACTAAGATTAAATATAACGGAAAGTTTTAAATTACTAGGTTAACAAGATGAGAGACACAGCGGAAAGACAAACGGTCTTTTAGAAGTAAAAATATATTAATATGAGTATGTCTAAGCAAACCATTTGAAAATATAACCGTAACTGCCTACGCTTATAGGCTACATATAGTGGTGATGGTTAATGATAAATAATGTTTCCGAATAAAGTTTAACTAGATTCTACCTAGTTCATCTAATTAATATCTGTATCATTGCAAAGGTACCGCAGTAGTCGCTTTACAGTAGTACTAGTACAGCAACACATAAATACGAGTATAACAACAAATAACAAAAGTAACGGTTGAAATTTAATATCACAATATTAAAAATAATATTGATATTATTTCTTTTTAAAATGTCGCGTAAGAATTTAAACTCGGTAACAAAATAATCTAATACCGTAAACATAACACAAATTGGAGTTAAAATTATTTTAAAAGTAAATAAGAGCCTCACCATCCTTCTTTACACTGACGTCGTTGGTTATTACACTCGTAGATGTTCCGTTCTTCGACATTTCATGTTCAATTTTCACCACGGACTTAGAGTTCACATGATCATTACTCCATTCGGTAAGTAACCATTTTTCTATTTTGCCTCTAGATGACATTTTTAGCGCTTCAACACACCACTAAGACTGTTTCCGGCTAAATGAGACCTTTCCTTAAAATACATTACTCCGGCCTCAGGTAAAAGTTGCATTACGCACCCTGCTGCATTATTATCACCTCCCCCCGCCCCATCTTTGTCGGAACAATAAGTTTCGCCAACGGCCTGGGCCCTAATAAAAAGGTGGCTTTTTTTGTAGACATTTCTAAGTAAGATCCTAAGCGAAGATTTATTTATTGTTTGCAGTGCCGAAACCTTTTTTTTGTCCGTTATGACCATAAAACAATTGTAATTGTTCATATCTAATTTAATATAGTTTCCGAGTAGCGGCATGATAATAACTAATAAAGCAAAGATGTAAGTAGTAAAGTACTTGAATTACAAAATTAAAACTTTATTTTGCGAAATAGGAACATAAATTCCATTTTCGTTCCTATTTCGTAACATCTATATAATCGTAAAGAGATTCCTCTGACAGAAAAGAAATCGGCGAAAGTATCTCCATAGGTATTCTCTTTTTTATTATATAAATCCCTGTACTATATAAATCCCTACTATATAAATCGTACACAGGTTTTGAAAAAACTCATTGGTACGAGCCTACAACTTGAGGATCGAACTCAGGTCTTTTGACTGGAATTCCGATCACCCAACTACTCGGCTATCGTGATTACTAAATATATAGCATTTACTGTGTGTGCCTTGAGTGCAGATTGTGTGTATACATACATACATACACATATAATGACCCAAACAATCCGCGCTGTTTACGTAAAAGCAAAGTATTTAACAATGTTTTAGTTTTTAGTTACATATATAGTTATATTTTTATTGAGTAACAAATGAGGTAAATTATATTGTTATGAGCTCAAAATACAGAACAAACAGAAAGCGCGTTCAATGATGTTACTTTACTGTAAAATATATTAAAACGTTGCGGATTTTATATTCTCCTTGCAAAGCATCATTACGACGGCGAGCGGCGGCAATACATCCCCACTTTATGCTAAATCCCGCTCACATAATGTTGCTAGCATAGGAACGGTTTAACTATTTTGAGTTAAATTTAGGTTATAATTTACTAATATTTATTAAGCATCTTGGAAGAAAACTCGGGCACGGATATAACATGAATTCATAGTTTAAGACGTATCATGCCTACCATTCAAATTTCTACCTACCTTCTGTCTACCTAAGTCAAATTTGATCTAATCTTCTCTATATTTATTTATTTCAAAGTTATTTTTCAATAATGCGTGTTGAATACACGCATTATTGAAAAATAATTTTGAATGAATAATGATCATAAGTACAGTGTCCTCCTTAAATAAAGGATACAGATCTACACTTTGAAATATATAATTTGTTATTAACAAAGTTAAAGTTTCTCATTTCTATATGTACACGTTCTTTCTTCATTTAACATTTCCCAAAAAAGGGGTAGCCTAAGAAGTAGAAAAACATTTCATCGGAGCCTATTTTGAAACAACGTGACAGGTGGTGAGCCTGTCACCATCTGTGTATTCGACTATTATTCGATTTCATTTCGACGATGTAAGTCGTACATGAGTTTTGAAAAAACTCATTGGTGCGAGTCTACCTCCAGCGCGTTGAACTCGGGTCTCTTGACTCGAATTCCGATCACAAAATTTGGGGCCATCGTGAACTTTTTTAAAATAAAATACGTTAAAGCGTTACTTATGAATTGAATCCTTTCCCCCTTTTTCGTAGAGCAAGTGGCATTATAACAAAGACGGTATAATAAATTAAATTTGATGACAAGTTATACATACTTAGCGAAAAAGAGACAAAGAGTATCTGTCTAATCACTATAGAACGTGCGTAACTAACCCGCGAAATGTGAACAGAAACTGCTGCTACTATTACGTAGAATGACTTTTTGGCGTTCGGCTACTTCTGGTTTGTTCTGTATTTAAGTGCTTTTCTTTCTAAGGTTTTGAGTTGCATCAGGATTATTTATATAGCAACAATTTTGGCATCAAAATTTTTGTTTTTTTTTAAATTGTAAATTTTTAAGAAAATTAAAATGTAATTTTTCATATTTATTACTTATTTTAACTAATAAAATCTAACACTAATATACTGATATTTTATTTCAAATTCTTTACTGAAGAGAAAGGATCAAAAAGGGCTAGTGGTTATATTTTTTTTACCTGACAAAAAGGAAACATGCATAGATCATAAAGACACAATACTGGCATAAATAACCTCTGTTTGTAAACAACGCATTGTCTATCTTCCAATACGTTACTACAATGGGGGTAGAGGTGGAGGCATTTTATACGGTACGAATCTGCATATTATAGCATCGATTTCTTTTTTTGATAGCGGCACTTTGGTCACCATATTTTGAATAAGACGTTATGTATGTGTTTGAAATTCAGAGATTTCGATTTCCAACTGAAATTAAAAGTATGCTGTGTTCAAAAAGAGACATCTTCCTCCAGTCTGTCCCATGCAAACTGTAGAGTAAGGTAACCCTCGGGTTACCTTTCTTTACAGTTTGCAAATATTTTTTGTTAGTCAATACTGTTTTAAGCACAATCTTAAAGTGATATTACTAGGTATTGGAACTAATATACCTCAAAACTACAAAACTTTTCAAAAATACTTATTTTAGATATGAATTAACAGAATTTTCATTAGTTTGTCACGTCTTTTCATCTTTTTATTTGTGTGTCAAAGTGATGGTAGGTGATTGCCGCCGCTCATGAACACCTACTATACCAGAGAAATTGCAGATGCGTTGAAAATCTTATCTTTGCCTTGTCTTGTCTTTATCTTTGTCTTTGTGTTATTTTTCTTTGCGAGATTTATCAATATGAAACATCCATCGCAATAAAAGTTAGACCTAATGCAACTGAAAATATGTAAATGTTATGAAAATAAATAGAGTGAAAGCTTGCAATAGTTTTTGTGTAATGCCAGTATAAATATTAAGAGAGACAAAAAACTTTAGTTCTTATTCCACACATTTTTTATTTAATATGTAGTAAACATATTAAATAAAAAATGTGTGGAATAAAAAAAATAAGAAATATAAAAATATGTAGATTAAAGGTAATAAAGAAAAGTTTCAATTATATTGTCTTCTATATTACAAAATGAAATTATTCTGTGCTGCCACATATTTCTAAAAGTTGCAACGAGTAATATCTAAATTTGAAGAAATTTATTGAACAACTGCATTGAACATATTTATGTGAGTCATCATTTTTCTACTTGAAACTAACAAAATATAAACACCGTTTTCGTTTGGTAGACGCTAATATATTGGATACTTTAAGGTTGGCAATTTTCAACTAAACCTGATTTTGTGAATCTAGAATGAATATAAATAAGTAGTTACTAAGAATAGTTTTCAGTTTTATATTTAACATTATCATCACACCATTTTTACCTTTTAACAAAATAAAACATACCACATAGTCTTCTACTGAATTGTGCTGTTTCGTTTGAGATTTCAAGAAGTATGTAGTTCGCACGGTTTCGTTAGTAAACAGTAGATCTTGGAATAATGATGAAGATCTTACGAAGTTGGCTACCACTGACATATTAATATTAGGCAGCTCATATATTTAGCCTATTTTATGCTAAATATTTAATGAAATCCATATTTTTATAGCTGTCATGTATTTTGATTTTATAGCAATTATTTACCACCTTAGTATGTTAACAATTTAATTTAATTTAAAGGTAAACTTTTGAATTTCGTCATATATAACTTTGACAGATCTCATTACAGCACCTTATCCATATCCATTAAAATTTTATTAAATACTATCAATGGTCTTGGTGTAATTTCATGGTTAATAAATTCGACTTAAATTTACTTCACGGTTTGATTAATTATATTTCAAATATACATAAATATGAATAAATATCAGGGGTAGACAAAGGTCTAGACAATTAAGTCCACGTCAACCCACCTACCACTGAAGATCTTTTTGGGCTCAAATATACATAACCTTACTAAATATACATTACTGATTTTTTTTCTGCCATTTTTAACACATTTGGGGATCTCTAGAAGATGCGTAGTAATATCTTAGTGGTTTGTAGTAAAACGCAGTAACTAGCTCTTTGGTTTGTGGTTTAATCTATAACATAGTGATTATTTACTCTTTGGTTCAATCATTGATAATATGAAAGTACTATAATGTTATATAGTTCAATAATGGTTTTCATAGGTAAATAAGTAATGAAATTGCCGAAAAATTTAAAAAGCAGCAAGAGTGTTAGTACTTATATCCTGTTTAAATACAACAGTATATCAGGGCTATTTTCTATTTAATAAAGTTTGAAATCGACTAAGGTGTTTTGAAGTTGGTAGTTATAACCTGTAAATATACTTGGTTCATAGTGGTATAATAACGTCTGAACTAAAACTTGTTAAATATATAAATTTATATAATTTTTTTAGTAAAATAATGTCTAAAGTATCTACAAGGTGCATATGCAGAAGGTGAAAACTCACTTTCAATAGAGCTGTAACTAGATGAAATCTAATTAAATATTGAGATAATGGAAGCAGTGACCTTAAAGAAGAAAAAGACTGGTATCAGTAAAGGTAAAATTAAGAAAACAATAAAAAATGTTATATGCAGACCCGATCCTATATATTGGTAAGTATTTTATGGAATAAAGATAGTAGTATAAAACGCCAAGTGGCTCACCTACTTTAGAATGGTTTGCCTGATAGTAAATGATTACAGAAGCCCGTGTATACTCCCAACACTTTGAGGCTGCAGGAGTGTTACCTATCCTTAAGAAGGGAATTGGCAAAGGGAAAGGAGGGGTTAGAAGTGTTGGCCTATGCTTACTCATGGGATGAAGGAAAGAAGTGCTTCCACATGATCCTGTTTTCAAAACAACTCTTTCAAGCAGCAGTAGTAGTTTCTGCTTGAATTTACTACTTTTCTTACTAAGATTAAGATAGTTAATTGACTCAGGCGTTACTTTGCAGAAATTCATTGTAAAGTTGTTATTGAAAAAATTACTTTGCAACCCTCTGCATGTAAGGGAGGGTTGCGAAGTAATTTTTTCAATGACAACTTTACTAAGATTACTTAAATCTTTGTAATAAGAGTATTACCATTGTGTTTAATTCTATTTTATTACTGACATTACTTAAACAATTGCATGGGAGAATGTATGATACTCAATCATGGCAGTAAAGCTGAGCAGATTTTGACAAAATATAAGGCAGTCTTGTATCAGTCGGGAATAATAAAGGCTTTATATAGTAGCAGTAGAAGTCATTAATTGGCTATACCACAAATGACCTAGTGGCAAATTATTAATTGTGGTAGATTTATGTGATGACAGTTTTTTCACACTGATTTTTAAATCTTTCTTTTTTTTTTTAATTTGTACATAGATGGAAACAACATCATATACATTGCTCTGATCCCAAAGAAAGCAGCTTAAGCACTTGTATATGGAATCAGAAACAATGAAGGTACCACAGACATTCAATATATCTGTATGATAATTTATTGAAGCTATGTAATAAAAGGTGTAAACAAATACACATTTAGTAACCTTACCCTTAAGTGTAAAAAGTATAAAATATGAATATTAGGTATATATTGTTGGTATTTTATCAGGATAAACAATTAAGAGGACTGACATTTGTCTAATATGATTTGAGGTATCACAGGGGTAGATAAGAAAGAAGATTAAAGGACACATTTAAATCATGGCAATAATTTCCATATAATTAAAACAAATAAAATTGAAATAAATTCTTTTAATATATTCTCTGATAAATTAAAATTTAAAATTTTTTGAGTATCTTAAGCACATTGGCATTATAATAATAGATCCTTGCGTGTCAAGGTAAACTTAGCACAAATTACATCAATCAAAGCAATTATTGGAGCTCCAACTGCTATAAAATTTTAATAATATGCTATTTCATTACATATGCAGTTGTTATGATTTTAGGCCAGTTATATCAGAAATGGAAAGAAAAGAATTAGAATCAAAATTAAATAAATATCATATAATTATACCCGAGTTCAAAAAACCACATTGGAATGAATTAAAGAATATACCAAAAAATGAAAGACCTAAACCACCTCCTCTAAAGTAAGTTATAATCAATATTCTTTTTATATTAATTTTACCATCATCTTGACAGTGGTAGAGCCACGCATCAGCTTTTGTTGTTGCATGAATGGGCCAGCTCAACCGGGGAAGTACCATGACCTCACAGAATACCGACGTGAAGTAGAAGTCTAACAAACTTCTGCGTTTCGTCTGGTGAGTGCAGGTAACTGGAGGCCCATACACCCCCTTCCCCAATTTATTGGGGTCTCTAAGGCCGGCAACGCATCTGCTATGCCTCTGGTATTGCGGGTGTTCATGAGCGGCGGTAATCACTTACCATCATGTGAGCCGCCTGCTTGTTTGCCGGCCTTTTCTATATAAAAAAAAACACCAAATATTGTGTTCAGATCGTTCATATATATTTAAAAAAAAATAAAAATTTGATGAATCAAAAAATTCTCTTGATATAAAGGTTACTGCTATGCCTTTTGTTTTTTTTTTTTGCTGTCATATATGGACAGGGACAACATTACATACATTGCTCCCAATGTAAGATGCTAAAGCGTTTCTGGTATGTGAATCATAAACAAAATAGGCACCACAAACACCCAGACCCAAGAAAATGAGGATAAATGGTTTTTCTACATTGACCCAACTCGTCTTAATTCTTTACAAAAACACAATTGATCAAATACAAATAACCTTCATAAGTCACAATAGCCGAGTGGTTCAGTGGTCGGAATTTCGAGTCAAGACACACAATTTGGATCTCCAGGTGGTTGACACATACTAATGGGTTTTTCAAAAAGTTATGTACGAATTATATCATTGGCTTGAACATAAATACGGAGACGGGCTCACTACCTGTCACATTTTCCTTAAAATGAAAGGTGGGTCAAAGGGACTTAATTATCTAGACAAGACCTCTGTCTACCCCTGTATTGGGAATAGCATGAAGATATTTATTTATTTACAAAAACCTTCAGAGCTTTTTCATAGTCTTCATTAAAGAGAGTGATGTTTGTTAAAGTAGGTTTCTCTATTTTAAACTCATACCTCATTTAATTATTATTGGCTCCTGTTACAGTAAATTATTGAAAATAACAGATGACCCCTTACATGACATTGGACCTTTATTTTTTCAAGTTTGTCACCTAATTTTGTGTTAACTTGCAGGAAAGTTGAAGGACTAATATTTGGGTTAACAGAATGTAGAAATTTATTAAATAATAAACAATTAGCGGCTTTAATTTTGGAGGCTACAATTAATCCTAAAACCATAGTTCAGCCACTGCTAGAAATTTGTAGAAATACTCAAGTCCCTGTAATATGTTTTACTGGTTTGAAGAAAATTAGTGTTTCATACTTTGGCATTTCAACAAGTTGCTTGGGGATAAAAACAGGATTTCTTACAGATATTACAAAAGTTATTAACCAAATATCGAACCACCATAAACTTCCAGACACTGATAAAAAAAATCCTCAAACACAAGAAAAAGGAGATGGGAAAGAGATTGAACAAGGTAATGCTATGGATGTGGATCTCAAAAATAGTACAGCAAGTCAAAAAAATTCACTAACAGCCAATGTACCTTGTTATCCATATTTGTATAGAACAAATAAAAGAAGAGTATTTGTACCAACAGATACAGTGACAGCAAAAGAAGTCACCAAAAAGTTTGTTGGACAAGACTTCATTAAATTTTCCAATTCATTAGAAAAGGTACAAGATAGTAAAGCATACATGAAAATGATTGTCAAAAGAATATCCAACAATCCTAACAGGGTAAAGATGAAGGAGTAAGGGTTGGAAGGATGCAGTGTCAATAATTTAAATTAATAAATAAAAGTACCATTTAAATAATAAAGGTGATTTATTATATAATATATTTAGTTATAAGCATAATGTCAAAAAAGACATAATAGTGCATTAGACATTCCATATACAAGAATGTTTAACTATCATACTCAAAAATTGTTATAGGATTGTTCCATCTTTTACATTCCATTAGAAATAATCCTACCACGATTTTCGAGTACAAAATATTGAAATTTATTCAAAAATCATGATTAAATTTGCAATATCAAAGAAAATTGGCATTGCAAAATATATTTTTTGTGCAAATTTGAAAGATTAACATTATATAAATCTGAATTGTATGATTTAATTTAGTCATGATTGTTGAAAAAATTTATAAACCCTAAAATTAGACTAAATCACACAACTTCATAAACATTCCTATATAACAAGATTGTTTTATGAAGTGCAGCCAGTGAATAGATAACATTTATCTTACATTTTCATATGATGCATTGCATTTAAGGTTTCGTAACAGTTCAATTCAATATAAATCAAACAATAAATCGTGTTCGTGACATATTAACTACAATAATGACTATAATCCATGATATTACCTGGCCTTGTTTCACCTAAAACATATCTAATAGAAATGACCCATATCAGGTTCACTTGTAACGCATGACATCTTGTTAACCTTTATTCTAATAGGCCATAACCATTAAAGTGTGTTTTAGATGTTCCTTACTATAATCAAGTTAAGAATAGTCACTTATTTTAAATTATATATTAGTCAATCTATTTATATACTATTTGATATAAAACAATTCAGTACATAGTACCGATACTGATTTATACCATCACACAAGTTCATAGTTATAAAATTATTAGACTTGTGAATTTTTCAATATCTAACAAAATACATTGAAAGTCATATATAGAACGCTCCTCAGGTATAAAATATATATGAATGTTACATATTCAATAGGTAAGTAAAAGGATGAGTTATTATTATTGTTAAATAATATTGGGTTAGGTTAGTCAAAGAGATATTTCCTTATTTAATGTTAAGGTATATTTCATTTATATATTTATATTACCAACATATTATCTGATTTAACAATGTCACTAAGTTATAGGTATATAATTTGAAAAAATATTAATTAATAATGTCATTGTGAATTTGTACATACTTAGAAAATAATCTTAAACAAATCTATAACTAACAACACACACTTCTCAGAAGTGTGTGAAAAAACAAGAATGTACACAACAAATTCTCACATGGGAGGTAAATAATATTTATTAATTGCAATCAATTATGGAGTAAGGATTTCATGCGATGAGAAGGTATTTTACAACGATTAATCAGTCATTCCTCCTATAAATTTCTTTCTATACACTGCTACTTGTATATGTAAATATTGCCCTCCTGACACAATAGGGTTCAGAATTTGGCCGTCAAGAAAAACGCCATTGACACAGTGAACATAAAATCTCTATTTCACAATGAAATGGAGAATAATTCAAGCATCGAACGTCGATTAAAGCATCACCGTGCGCTAAACTCATAGCGGCGAGAGTCGCGGCAGGGACGCCTCACTCGGTCTGTACCGGTCCAATATGATAGCGCACATCTTCTGCGCGTCCGTTTCCTGCGGATGCGCGGCCATTGCTTCCGCGACCTGCGCTTCGGGAAATATGCCAGCCAGATGGAAATGCATGCGTCGTCGCGCTTCCCAATGTTGTAGGGCGCCTTCGGAAGCGCAAGGCGAGAGCGACAGGCCGTTGCCAACCGCCGCGGCCGCTCCCACTGGCGCCGAAGTCACCCTTGCGGCCGCCGTGTGCAATCTCGGATCGCAGGCCGGATTTAGAGTCAACTGTCTCGCTAACTTTCTATGGGGGTTCGATTCCTGCGGCGCTTGCGAAGGACCAGGCAGGATCTGTGCTCGATCGAAATGTGTCGCTAGTGTCGCGTCAGGTAACCGCGGCGTGGCGGAGTGCGCCCGAGCCAACGGGCGTTTGTTGTCCGCGGGCCGGCCGCTCGGCGGCAAGCTCAGCGTGTGCAAGTCGCGCGCTCTCATCGCACGAGCCGCTCGTTCGGATAACTTCTCCGCGACGGGTTTATGCGGGCGGCCGGCGCGCTCCGGATGGTGGAACTTGCACTTATTGCCGTATGTGCATTTACGGCCGTACGGACACGCCGGTGGCGGATCGGTTTTCGACGGGGGAGCGCGCAGGAAAGCGTCCAAAGTCGGTCCCGACCGCCCCAGTGGATCATCGGGCGGCATGAAACGATCGTTTACGAATGAGAACATCAGTAGGCGTTCTTCGACGACTTTTCGGAATTCGGGACTCTCGACGGCGAGGTCTCTATAGTTGTCGTTGGAGACAACGATGCCATCTGTCTCTGCGGCGAGACGTAGAATATATCTATCGTCGTAGCATATGAGGCGTTTTCCTCCGAGGAGCCTGCTTGGCGTGTACACTAAAACTCTTTCTCTTTCGAGACGATCGAGAGCGTCTCTGTCCGCTACGGGATTGTCTGGTCGTGATGCCTCTTTGCGCCATTTTGGAACGAACACAGTGATGTCCTTGTGGCCCCGTGCGCGGAACCAATCTACGCAAATCTCGATGCCTCGGCACGAGAATACTTCTTTATTTCCATGGCTGAAAACAAAAAAAAAAAAATGTTTTATTTACTGATTTGTTACACCTTGATTTAAATAGATTTGTTACATTATTAAAATAATAAAACGACGAATGAGAGAACATTTCATCGTATCATAATCATAAATTAACAGAGAACATTAATATGATTCTGTTCGAAACATTGACAAAACACAGGTTGCACCAAGCAACTGCTGCTGTCGCCGTTGTCACAAACTATAACCTGAATCAGAAATTGTCCCTGTTGTGACTATTAGATTACAGTATTACGATATTACAGAATTCCAATAAAAAGGCGATTGCCTGTTTCGGACAGTGAGGGAGAGAGATAACCGGAGACCTAGACGGCCGTGGTGGTATCGGTTCAAAACATACCACCGTGGGTTTCGCAAGGAGAGTACTGTTATGTATGTTCATATGTATGTGGATGTACATGAACCTCGGATATTATCAACCATTGGGTGTTCGAATTCCTCGTTAATTGCTTATATATTAAAACCAACACTATAAATGTGTAACAGCAATTGCACACTGATAATATAGCTATAAAGGTCATTTCTTTCCACGACTGCTATAGGCACAAATATTAAAATTAGAAAAAAAAATATGTAAGTAATTTTTCCCAGCATATAGATGCAGTGTTTATACTCAGTCACAATTATACAGAGTGAAAAAAGCAACATTTTCGTTCCGTTCTCGCCGACCTTACATGTTCACACGTAATAAGCACACTTTTATACATTACGTAAACGCATTGCAAACGACAGTTACCTCATGGCGACGTTGCTGCCGTCAATGACGATGTGTCGCAAAGGCGCGCGGTCGGGCGGCGGGTCGGGCTCGACGGGCGTCGGCGGGGACCTCGCACGAGGCGGCTGTTTGGCCGCTAGCTTGATGAGCTCCGCGAGCAGCTCGTTACGAGGCGGGTCGGGGCCCAACCGCTGTAGAGCTGTTCGAGCCAAACGTTCCGAGTAGCCCAGTTTCACCGCGAAATCGATTTTTGCCTGTTCACGGATATTACAGTTGTGACTCGATCAATTGAGATATTATTGACAAAACGATAGTAGTTGTTATTTGATAATCACACTAATGAAAATGCGAGAAAGTTTGCGTGTGTATGTTTGTGATAAGTTAATGGATAACGGAAGCGAGCGAATCGATAGTTTAATGACGATTGCCTGAGATTGCTTCTTATGTCGTGCATTAATAACTTGGCAACTTCTTATCGATGTTGAACATGGTTTTTTTGTTAAATAAAGAAAAAAAACTGTTAATCTGATAGTAAATACCAATGTCACCCTTGAGTATGAAGATAGAATACAGATTCTTGCTATGCAACAGCAAAAATTATGTAAAAAAGAAGTATGTACCAGACATACTTTTTTATGAAGTGAAGAGTAAAATCGATTTTGTGTAAAATTTGCTAAAAAATTATTCGAACGATTGGATAAAAAAATTATTGCTTTTTTGCCATTGACCGGGTTCAGAAGTGCAGATATGAAGTTAGTCTTTATCTTATATTGTTATAGAGATAAATGCAGTGGAAAAAACCACTCAGAGATTTTATATGTATTTATGAAGTTTTAAGTCACGATAGCCGAGTTGTTGGGTGGTCTGAATTTCGAGTCGAGAGACCCGAGTTCGATCCCCAGATGGCAGTACCAATGAGTTTTTCCAAAAAGTTATGTACGAATTTCATCGTTGGCTTGGACATAAAGACGGCGACTGGCTCACCACTTGTCACGTTGTCCCGAAAATATCTTCGGTGGAAGGTGGGTCATAGGGACTTAATTGTCTAGACTTGACCTCTGTCTACCCCTGTATTGGGAATTGCGTGAAGATATTTATTTATTATTATTTATTTATGAAGTTTTTAAAACGTTTACTAAGTTATGACAGATTTCTAGATAAGAACCTCTACAAATAAAGCAGGTTTTTGGTCACACTTTTATTTCTGCCACTAAATAGCGGTGAAGCCACGATAGCCGACTGGTTGGGTGGTTGGAATTTCGAGTCAAGTGACCCGAGTTCGATCCTCAAGTGGCCGTACCAATGGGTTTTTCTAAAAACTTATGTACGAATTAATATCGTTGGCTTGGACATAAAAGGCGGCGACGGGCTCACCACCTGTCACGTTGTCCCGAAAATATCTTCGGTGGAAGGTGGGTCACAGGGACTTAATTGTCTAGACTAGACCTCTGTCTACCCCTCGGGGTAGACAGAGGTCTGTCAGGGTTTGGAAGATATACGAGAGCGGAGTCTGTGGCAATCTTACTTATGTCTGTGGCAGTCTGTGGCAATCTTATATATATATCTGCAATGGAATTTGTTTGTATTTACTCATGTCCTTAGGCTACAATAGCGCCTGTCACTTACTAAAATGAACTGTGATCTCGTTTTGAATCAGATTCATGGAATATTTTGAACAGATTATTATGTGTTCACGCATAGTTCTTGACGGGGTAGCCAGAGAAAACAAATAAAATATTCCACCCTTTTCACATTTTGGTATTCATCAGATTAAAATCTAAATAGTGAAATCAGTTTAGACTTTATTTTTAACAGAAAACACTATATTAAATTTCAAGTCTATACCTCTCATGCTGTTGCCGAAATGAGGATAATGGAAGGAAAACGCTCGGGGATTTCAATGTTTAGATTTTTTTTATCGTAAGTAGTTCAGTGAAAGGAAAGCTAGCGGGCTTTAGTTTGAGCGCGGTCCAACAAATACTACTACTACCACCAAGTTACGTCACACACAACGTTTATCTATTTGAACGGTATTTCCGTAAATTGCGACTACTCTAATGTTTATCTTAATTTCTAATACGCTTGTGACCTTTACATAATACACCAAATGCTGACGACTATTTACGCATGTTATGTGTTTAGCTGATTCAATTCCTCGGTACGAGAACATTTTATAATAAAATAATGGAAACCTTCGACGATTATAACACTCCGAGCAATACAAGTACAAAAACATTGTTGACCCACTTCGTATCTGACATTGGAACTGTTTCCAACAATCAACAAGGCTGTAGGTTTTCAATTCGTCACCTGTGTGGTAATCAATTTCATGATCTGACATCTTACAGCAATAGTGTTTCACCGCGAAATCGATTTTGCCTGTTCACGGATATTACAGTTGTGACTCGATCAATTGAGATATTATTGATAAAACGATAGTAGTTGTTGTTGATAATCACACTAATGAAAATGCGAGAAAGTTTGCGTGTGTATGTTTGTGATAAGTTAATGGATAACGGAAGCGAGCGAATCGATAGTTTAATGACGATTGCCTGAGATTGCTTCTTATGTCGTGCATTAATAACTTGGCAACTTCTTATCGATGTTGAAATTGTTTTTGTTAAATAAAGAAAAAAACTGTTAATCTGATAGTAAATACCAATGTCACCCTTGAGTATGAAGATAGAATACAGATTCTTGCTATGCAACAGCAAAATTATGTAAAAAGTATGTACCAGACATACTTTTTATGAAGTGAAGAGTAAAATCGATTTTGTGTAAAATTTGCTAAAAATTATTCGAACGATTGGATAAAAAAATTATTGCTTTTTTGCCATTGACCGGGTTCAGAAGTGCAGATATGAAGTTAGTCTTTATCTTATATTGTTATAGAGATAAATGCAGTGGAAAAAACCACTCAGAGATTTTATATGTATTTATGAAGTTTTAAGTCACGATAGCCGAGTTGTTGGGTGGTCGGAATTTCGAGTCCAGAGACCCGAGTTCGATCCCCAGATGGCAGTACCAATGAGTTTTCAAAAACTTATGTACGAATTTCATCGTTGGCTTGGACATAAAAGGCGGCGACGGGCACACCACCTGTCACGTTGTCCCGAAAATATCTTCAGTGGAAGGTGGGTCATAGGGACTTAATTGTCTAGACTTGACCTCTGTCTACCCCTGTATTGGGAATTGCGTGAAGATATTTATTATTATTATTATTTATGAAGTTTTAAAACGTTTACTAAGTTATGACAGATTTCTAGATAAGAACCTCTACAAATAAAGCAGGTTTTTGGTCACACTTTTATTTCTGCCACTAAATAGCGGTGAAGCCACGATAGCCGACTGGTTGGGTGGTTGGAATTTCGAGTCAAGTGACCCGAGTTCGATCCTCAAGTGGCCGTACCAATGGGTTTTCTAAAAACTTATGTACGAATTAATATCGTTGGCTTGGACATAAAAGGCGGCGACGGGCTCACCACCTGTCACGTTGTCCCGAAAATATCTTCGGTGGAAGGTGGGTCACAGGGACTTAATTGTCTAGACTAGACCTCTGTCTACCCCTCAGGGTAGACAGAGGTCTGTCAGGGTTTGGAAGATATACGAGAGCGGAGTCTGTGGCAATCTTACTTAGCCCTCGGGGTACGCACGTATCTGTTATTTTCTGCAATGGAATTTGTTTGTATTTACTCATGTCCTTAGGCTACAATAGCGCCTGTCACTTACTAAAATGAACTGTGATCTCGTTTTGAATCAGATTCATGGAATATTTTGAACAGATTATTATGTGTTCACGCATAGTTCTTGACGGGGTAGCCAGAGAAAACAAATAAAATATTCCACCCTTTTCACATTTTGGTATTCATCAGATTAAAATCTAAATAGTGAAATCAGTTTAGACTTTATTTTTAACAGAAAACACTATATTAAATTTCAAGTCTATACCTCTCATGCTGTTGCCGAAATGAGGATAATGGAAGGAAAACGCTCGGGGATTTCAATGTTTAGATTTTTTTTATCGTAAGTAGTTCAGTGAAAGGAAAGCTAGCGGGCTTTAGTTTGAGCGCGGTCCAACAAATACTACTACTACCACCAAGTTACGTCACACACAACGTTTATCTATTTGAACGGTATTTCCGTAAATTGCGACTACTCTAATGTTTATCTTAATTTCTAATACGCTTGTGACCTTTACATAATACACCAAATGCTGACGACTATTTACGCATGTTATGTGTTTAGCTGATTCAATTCCTCGGTACGAGAACATTTTATAATAAAATAATGGAAACCTTCGACGATTATAAGACTCCGAGCAATACAAGTACAAAAACATTGTTGACCCACTTCGTATCTGACATTGGAACTGTTTCCAACAATCAACAAGGCTGTAGGTTTTCAATTCGTCACCTGTGTGGGAATCAATTTCATGATCTGACATCTTACAGCAATAGTGTTTCTTTTGTCAAGTTTTTTTTTTTTATCAAGGCTATGGGAGGATCGTTTTATGACTTAGTTGTTTTGGCCATTATAGAAATTATTAAATGAATACAATATTGTCTCTGCTTCACAAATTTGATTAGAAAGTTCAATGGATCAAGAGATCTCATTTCCATTGAATAACGAATAGTAAGGTACATATAAAGTGGGAAAGTAAATAACAAAAGTAATCGACGAAGGCCAAGATTTACTTTGGAAAACTACATGCTCAAATTTGCTCAAAGATGAGAATGCCAAGATTATCTGGAGTGCAGTCCTCGGGATACTTCAACCTACGTGTATGGTAAAATTATGAATCTGATGGAAATGATAGACTCGATCTGTTCTCGCTAGCTAGAAATGATGTGTGAAGATGTACATATGGACTAAATACATAGGATAGGGACAACATCACAAACATTGATTATTGAAACTCTGATCCCAGAGTAAGTAGCTAAAGCACTTAATCCGAAACAACGAAGGTGCCACAAACACACGAGACTTAAAAAAGTGGTTTTAAAAATTAACCCGTCCGGGAATAAAACCAGGGACCTCAAAGCTGGCAGCACCATGAACACCGGTGTGTACGCCACTCTTCCACGGAGGTCGACGAATATAAGACATGTTAGAAGTTTACTGAGCATAGCATCTACTCGAAAATTACACTATATTTTGGTAGATAGATAGATAACTCTTGTCTGCCATATCATAGCTAGATAATAGAAAATCATCCGTAATTTTATTTAACGCATTTAATTGAACATCGGGTGAAAAAAAGAAACTACTTCCGGTCTCGTTTTGAAGTGACCATAAAGAGACAGTGAAACAATCATGCTCGAATATTTGAACAAATTATGCGAAAGTACCGATTTAAAATGTTCGTACCTTGCATCCGGTTGCTACTAATCGTAATTGATAAGCCCAGCGCGTTGCACAGCTTTCTCCATTTACTTAACGCTTTTACTCAAACTATTTTTGTGTTATATTGTACTAAACGAATATTACTAAATTAAATATATTAATGTAATCTCACCATTTATATAATGAACTAGGGTACTTGTTAAACCAAAATTTTTAATGTATAAACCATCCAAGTCGAAACAAAGAAATATCAGGGGTCCGTTTCTACGCAGGTAAACAGTAAATGGGTTCAGAGCTGCTAAATCTTTGTCATCCGACCGCGTATCGCGTTTGGGGTGCGTGCTCAACGCGGTAAATAAATATAAATAAATATCTTCACGCAATTCCCAATACAGGGGTAGACAGAGGTCAAGTCTAGACAATTAAGTCCCTTTGACCCACCTTCCACCGAAGATATTTTCGGGACAACGTGACAGGTGGTGAGCCCGTCACCGCCTTTATGTCCAAGCCAACGATGAAATTCGTACATAAGTTTTTGAAAAACTCATTGGTACTGCCACCTGGGGATCGAACTCAGGTCTCTCGACTCGAAATTCCGACCACCCAACAACTCGGCTATCGTGACTTCTTCGACGTTCTTCTTCTTCGTTATCAACGCGGTAAGCCTTAGGTTAATTCCCAACGCTCAAAGAAATATCAATTTTCAATCAAACTACAGGGCATCTCCCACATGGAGTCACATCTTAATAAGCGGATGGACGCAATATGAGAAACATCATATCTTAGTCGCTGGTATACATTACATATTTTATAGCCATTGTATTTTTAAGACTTGTCCCTGTGTCGCTTCTTAGGGTACCCACGGTAAGAATATAGGTGGTTGATTCTTTCGCCGATACCCTCATGCCATAAAATTATATAAGAAGCAATCGCAATATACAATTAGCAGTAAAAGTAGTTTTGAATGTTAATCAGTTAACGTTATCATCAGTTTAACGCATTTTAAGACAACAAAAAGTTTGCCATTACAGATAATATGTTATCTGTACTTCTTTATTAAACAAATTGCATTATCTCTATGCGTTACATTTAAATCAAGAATTATTGTAACCAGTTATAACTAGAAATCGTTGCGGGACCTTATCTTTTTCTTGTCCAACAAGCTCAATTTTAAAAATATATATCGATTCATGAATTGATAAGTTTAAGCATTTATATAATTTTGATCTGGTATTTATCTGTAACCATTGCGATTTTAAAGAGTTTGCTTTGGTCGCCTTTTACAACACGTACAGGAAGAAAGGGGGTGGTAGAATCCTATCTTCACACAATTTTCCACTCTAGGGAACGTAGAAGTTTAGACAAGGTGAAGTCTTTTCGACTCATTCTTCATTGAAGCTTATATGGAACGTGACTGTTGTTGTGTCTATAGTCATTTTAATATCCAAGCTAAAGGTATAATATATTTACATAAATAATATTTCCAAATACATATATATGTCCAGCGTTTTATTACATACACTTGATAACGACTTCTGTTTAAGAAGAGATATTCAAAGTACCAGTAGGCGTTGCAAGTCTTTACCTGGTTAGGCTGTGTTGGTGATGACAATGTCACATACTCGGCGAATTCGGCGGCGAGAGTGTCGGAGGGAGTTCGCGACGCAGCCCGATGACCCCCGTCATCGTCGCACTCCGAATCGTAGCTAGAGTCCTCGCCGCGCTCTCCCGCCCAACCCAGCGATGACTCCACATATTTCTGAAAAAGAATTGTTCATTCTTTAATACTTTTCGACCGGATACAGTTGAAACTTATTTACTCAGATTTATTTTCTATTTTCACGCATATTCTAAATACTGGGATAGTCAGAGGTCTAGACAATTAAGTCCTTTCAATCTACCTTTCACTGAACCTTGTTTTAGGGAAATGTGACAGGTGTAAATTAAGTTCGTTAAAGCTCTTATGAATATCAAAAACTACAGTAGTTCGCGTCTGGTGTCTATTCTATTTTTATGTATATCTTACAATGTTATTACAATTATGTATTATAGTCAATACATGTCAAAAATTATAAATGCAATGAATGACTAATTTCTGTCTGTGTTCTCCATAACTTTATAATAGACCTTTTTCAATAAATTTTTTTAAAGTTAAACTTTAATAAAGATGTTCTAGTTTACGCCAGCCAGCTACACATATAGCCATTTTAAATTTTGAACGAAAAAGATAATATTATAAAAAATATTTTTATTGATTACAGATCATAATTAAATCTCGCGAAATCAGAATATAATGTTTTATTTCTATAAGTTGTAGTCGTAAAAAGACGTAGAAAAATAAATTACAATGTCTACGTCGATACACGTAAGCGTTGATTTTTTTTTCATTTTTGAAGAACGCAGTATTTGTTTTCTTAGTGAATTAGCACTCGTCTGCGGCTTTGTCTCTGTTATGGAAACCGTTTTTGTTATGTACAATGTAATTTTTTTTTATCACGAACCTCACAACTCTGAAATTTACCACTTGCTAAACGATGATAAATATAAATTGTTTGTACTCGAGTCATGGACGTTTATATGCATATATAAATGTTTAAAATAAACTATGATTATACCGTTTACTAGCATATTAAGAAGGCGGCTCATTATCACGTTGTCGTAAAGGAGATTTGGTGAAATGAAATTTGGGTCTAAAGGACTTCATTGTCTAGAGGTCTAGTCAAGTCCTTTAGACCCAAATTTCGACCCACATTGCTTACCCAAGCAATAAATTGCGTTAAGATTAAAAAATCATATCATTTCTAACGAAGAGTGAGTGTAATCACTGCACTCAATAAAAATATCCCATCCATTAAGGAGCCTTTAATTCTAAAGTTATACTACTTAAGTTTTCAATATTAGTGTGTTACATGGCGTACGCTCATTAACGCAATTCAAATATTTTACCCGAGAGTAACACACTAGATGTTATTGAACTGAATACAATTTAATCAACTGTTTCTTAATTATTTGAAAATAATTTTAACCAAACGTTGAGTTTTTATTATTGCAATTTATTAGATTATTATTTATACGTCGAATAAATAATACTTTAAGCCTTTAATTATTTCTATTCTGGGAATAATTTTATTCATCGTTTCGGTAGAACTTCAGTTGAACATAAAAAAATTA
Source organism: Sericinus montela (assembly GCA_029286605.1). Classification (NCBI taxonomy): domain Eukaryota; kingdom Metazoa; phylum Arthropoda; class Insecta; order Lepidoptera; family Papilionidae; genus Sericinus; species Sericinus montela. The sequence goes on from JAGSMR010000020.1 coordinate 7,343,204, forward strand.
AACGAGAAAACATAGCTTAACAATACGCATTTAACATAATTTATACATTATAAATACGTTTGAGGGACAACAAGTAATGGCATGATTAATAAACAAATTAGTTATGTACATTCTGTTAAGAATATCTTACATCTACTCGTAAATGTAGTTGTCAATAATAAGTGTCGTAGTTGTCAAATTAAGGTTCAAAGATAAATAAATATATTTTATTATAGTTAAATTTATATCTTAGTGGTATAGACTATAAATGGCAAGGAAAAGCCTTGAAAATAGTCATAATGGTTACGGGCAGGCGGCGACATAAACTTTTCCATATTAAAAAAAAAATTAAAAAACACAAGTGAAAAGCACTATCATCATCTATGGTGCGAGATGTCTCTGATACTGCGGTCGTCAAACGTCAATTCGCTTGTCAGGAATTATGGCAAATCTTGTAACCCGTATTGTCTATCTGTAGCGAAGTTATACAGGCCGTTTTAAGTAAGTTTCCATTCAATTTATACTAAATTTTTTACTTATTAAAGTATTAAACTGAAAAAAACATCTTTAAATAAAACGTTCATGAATTTCAGGTATTTTCATAGTTTATTTACATTATAAGGAAGTGACAATAATGTTCCATCCAACCAGAGAAAAAAACGAACGTAAAATCTAGTATCTACTATTTTACTCTGTGATTTCTCTTGTAATCAAGTTTTAATTCTAAACCACCTTAAAAATGTCTGAGTTCATTTCTGCTCCCTAATGTTTAGGTCTACGTCATAATTCACTTCACTAATTGCATAACTTGTCAGGTTCTTAAAGATAAATTATAGATGTAGAGTCGGAAATATTGGCTGATTTAATACCAACAGCAGGATTTCAAAATGTAAATTTTTATTTACGTTGCAAAATTTTGTAGATGCGTTATACGAATATCTCGTGAATACCTATCTTTATTATGAATGTTTTGAAATATTTAATTACTTGTTAATTTTTAACGGGTTTTTTTTATTCCTGTCTTATTTATAGTAGATTTAATATATATATATATATATATATATATATATATATATATATATATATACATATATATATATATATATATATATATATATATATATATATATATATATATATATATATATATATATATATATATATATATATTCGTACAATACGAAGATATTTAAAAACCTTCACGCCATTCCCAATATTGGAGTCGACAGAGTTCTAGTCTAGCCAATTAAATCCCTTCGAACTCAGATCTCTTGACTCTAATTCCGATTACACAACCACTCGGCTATCGTGACATTTTCGTCGTAGATATTTAAGATCTAAAACAGGGAACTTACTACTTAGTTCGATATGTTGGCAACACACATATTTATTGAGCACCAATCAATGAACAAATGTACCTAATTTAATGTTACACCGGCTCTTGCGTAGGACAGGGTCACGAGGGCGACGAAGCGGATCTACCATATGATCATTGACCTTTACCGTGTGCTCAACTCTCGATCGTACCGGTTGTAATTCATTATTTGAACGAAATCCGCAAAAGTCTCACCCACGGCGTAATATAACATTCAATGGACCTATTTCGCTCCCGAGTTTCTAACGCTAAAACCAGTTATCGATTTTACTTGAGCAAAACTAAAATTAATTCTTAGTCATTGCAACATCCGTGTCGAGACCAGCGTTCACTCAACTTGGCCGAGAATCCGAGATCGAAATTCTGATTACAGATTATGTATCGCCGCACACTTTTGCCGACGGCAATCGGGCGGCAGAGCATTGGTAAATTAAAAAATATAGTACTACAATAAATAATTGACGTTCTTATTACGCCTCTAAGTTACAGATGACATAATAAACAAATATGAAAAGTGAATGATAATAATTCCCATTATAATATATTTATTAAAAAATAAATAATTATTATCTTAATACCACACTTTAATACCATACTAGCGGTTGCATACAGCACGCGAGGAAAATCTATAAAGATTTGTTATGAAACACAAAATCGTTTTTTTTAGATTACATGTATTTCATATCTTTCCCTGGTTTAATTGTGAAAGTATAACAGACATTTACAATATTAGTATGGAAGTGATGCTTAGATTTTTAACTTTTTGAAATTGCCTCAAAAATATTTCCAATTTCTTCTTTTGGACACACGAAAATTTTACATGAGCTAGGACCTCCACCAAACGATTACTTATTATAGGGTCGATAAATAATATGGACTCATTCCATATTATTATATATAAACGGATTTAGACAGAGACGTAACCTTGCCAGAAATTTTAATGTGCATTCTTGGATTTTCTTGCAATTATCTATAAAATGCCTTAATTCTTGCCATATGGCATCGTCGTAAGAATTAAAATGTGTCGCATTAAAAAAAGGGGTGTAAGAAATAGCTTGCCTGAATGTAAGATATGCTAAATCCTCCTTTCAAGAGAGACCTACGTCCTGCTGAAGACTTGTGTTGTGTTGTGAACTGATCAGTCGATAAATCTGTTTCACATTAAAAATATTTCAATTCACACACTGCTATGGTAGAAATATTCAAATATTAAGACATAAATGTGACGAACGTAATAGGTGTATTATGGAAAGAGGCCACGATTTAGGATGTATATCTGATTAATTTGCATAAAGAATAAAAATGACGTCGCAAAAAAAAAATATTGTTAACATAACGATGACACGTTTTAGAATTTATGTCGGGTTTCAAAAGTTGCATTTACACATTTTGCATTTACTTCAAAGCGGGTTGTCAATAACAATGCGAGTGTAGCATTGAACTTAATTAAATGTTTTTTCTGTAGATGTTAAATAAATACTTACATAAATCAATCTCCTCTGATAAGAAACGAATCATACAGATTTTAATATTTTCAAAATGTAAAATGCTAATTACATCTAAAACAATGTTTCAAGATTTTACCAAATACATTTTTATAAATTTCATAAGTCACTGTAGCCAAGTGGTTGGACTATCTCCGTGGAAAATTTAAAGAGGATTGATGACGCTAAGTTATGTAGACTTCACCCAAATGTTAATAATTTTTATTCATTTTAATACTTTTTACTCTTCCAAATTATCTATATTTATCAAAACTGAACATTTCGTATGTTATATGTTTATGTCACATGGAGCATGTCGAAATACAGTCGTGTTAAAATTATATCAGGATCAGATTTATCCGCGAAAATGTTGCAAACAACAGAACGTTACATTTATTTTCGATTTTTTAAAGTTGATACAGATGATACTATAATTATTTTTCTCATGATTACAATAGCATATGCGTGGTGCAATATAAATATTAAAAGATTATATTCGACAGTAGGTACCAACTCAATGATCTCAGTCGAAACCTCGGAAGCGCTCTACCTTAAACCGGATGCGACTTTCTAAAAAATAACGAACCGAACCGATCACAGAGTAAAGAAGTCGCAAAGTATTCTGGATATATTTTTTTTAAAATTTTAGGCAACAATTCACTAATACGGTGACAGGTGGTGAGTCCCAAATACGCTCAAGTAAAATGTTTATCAAACGAACTAAATTGTATATCCCACCAGTAATCATAAAACGTGTTTAGTTAATTATTATGGTTGTCTGGGACATAAAGCTTTGCTTTCGAGTATGTCACGGCGACGTAAGTAACTTCCCACGGGAATGGTCAATTTGAAACAAAATTTATTTTGATAAAGATAATTTTGTTTAAACTTGATGAATGTAATTAGGAAAGATTAATGTATTCTTAGTTATTAATGTAATTATGATTTATTGGTTAAATTATTGTAAGGTAATGAAGGGATCAACTTTTTTTTATCACCATTAAAAATAATTTTACAGCTTTGCTGCGATCAAAACAATGATTTACGCAGCAACAAACCACTATTAGAAAAAAAAACCTATTGGATTCTCCTACTTTGAGCACCCGCGTTTCACGTTCGCCACGCTTTTGTTTATGTTTTTTCCCGGTTTGTGGTCTCGTTACGTAGTGACATGTCTACCACATTCTTAGTATAGGAAATATTTTTTTAAACATTGCTAGTCGCATATCCGTTAAGAAAACTTGTAAATGTTTTTTTTTAAATTAAGCGTAGTTTTTAATAAATACGCATATGCCGTGGTTTACGGCGTAAGAATATACCATCTCCTTTCTTCCCGTGGATATCGTAAGAGGCGACTAACGGAAAAGTCTTAGAAAAAATATTGTTTACCGAAAGACGGCGGTATAACTATCTCGAATAAAACCAGACCTAAATTGAACAGACCGGTGACGGGTAGCAGCGTCTAAGGTGCGACATGTACAGATAGAAACTTAGGTAGGGAAAATGGTAAAAATATTATATTTTCAGCCATCATTTCGTCAATTGTAGTTGAAGTAGTATCAATAGCTGGTATCAAAATACGATTGTTACAGACGAGTTTCCTCAAAACTAATGTACACGATACAGACATTGGCTTTTACATTAAGTGATAGAGTCACCACCTGTCACGTTGTTCCAAAAATATGATCCGGTGAAATGTGAGTCCAATGGACTAAAACTAGAACTCTGACCATGACAGTATCAGGAATGTGTGAAGTTAAAAACAATATTTAGAGTAATTTAAGTACAAAAATTTTAGAAAAGTTTCACTAGTCTGCTAGTCTTGCTAGTTTTCCACTAGTCTGCCTAATGGTTTAGGTCGCGGAAAGCGAAACATAGCGTCGTAGATTTGCTATTCGACTATATCTGTAAACCACTACAGACACAAGGATTCTAGCTAAGTTGGAGTCGATGAAAGGATTACTATTAATGTTATTTAACATTACAGCATTTAGTTTTTTAGCACATTTAGTATTCCTTGAAAAATACACCTAATAATTTTATTTTTTCTTCCTCGAATATAGCTGTTAACTAAGCCAAAAAGGCTACATAGGTTTATAAAAAGTATATAGTTTATAGTAAACATTCGTTCTAATACGGCCTAGTACCACTTAGAAATCAGTTAGGAATACTAATGCGCGATTAGAATCGTGCATGACGAGATGAAAGGACATTTCCTCAGAGCGAACCTTGAAAAGGTGTTTGAGATTTGTATGCAAATCGACAATGTCAGTTGAAAGTTGTTTAAATCGTTTATGAGTAGCTATTATTAAGATAAATATTTTTACATTATTATTCAGATATATCTGAACGTGAAACTGGGAATGATTTCAAGGACGCACAGGAGAATATGAAATAATTAAAATTAATATGTTTGCTTGTGTAGTTTTCAGTTATTTTTTACCTTAATTTCTACATTGTCATATAAAAGTAAAGACCTTAAACGCATTTACTCTTGACATTGCCTCCTCTTGCATATAGTTTTATGTGATATAAAATATATAAACCTTTACTATACATTTTTAAAGTAGAAACATATGAGGACTTGAAAACTTTTGTGGATAAAAAATTCATTGAGAGATAATTAATGAGTATATGCTGCTAATAAATGAGTATTAATGAGTATATAACTTTAAATAGAAATGAAAATAATTGCGAATTTTGAGAATTTATATCGACATCAAATACTGTATATGGTACTTCACTGCGAAATATAGCAATAAGAACATGATGTTTTAAGTATTACATGATAAGTAATAATCGTTTGACTGCTGAAGAATTTGAACTACGAGTGCGACGAGAAAATTAAAGACTAGTTAAAATTCTTGAAAATATGACATGTAATAAATAATCGTAAGACATTCTGAGAATTCAGTAAAAAGAGCATAATATGTAGGTTGATTACAATGTGCATCGGTCCCATTACGTACGGAGTAAAACCATTTGATATGCACAAGCGATTATACATTCTTGTAAATATTATGTAGTAGCTTACAACAATAAATCATACTAACACGGGCACCTCACGTCCTAGTTTGATTAAAGGTCGTACGAATAGTTTTGTTGCCGGCGACTTAAATCCACATATTAGCGGTGTCGTAAACTTCAACAATTCAATGCATAATGCACTATTTGTACTGAATAACTCGGAATCTATTCGATATGTTTCATCAGACTCTATTGTCAAAGAAAATATATTTCACAATTTAAAAGATATAACTTTTATTTTTCAATATATATCATCTCTCATAAACGCTATTTATGGTACTCTATTGATGATGCACGCAATTCCCAATACAGGGGCAGACAGAGGTCTAGTCTAGACCATTAAGTCCCTTTGACTCACCTTCCACCGAAGATATTTTCGGGACAACGTGACAGGTGGTGAGCCTGTCGCCTTCTTTATGTCCAAGCCAACGATATGAATCGTATATAGGTTTTTTGAAAAAACCCATTGGTACGAGCCTGCCACTTGGGGATCGAACTCGGGTCTCTCGACTCGAAATTCCGACCAGACATCCACTCGGCTATCGTGACAACTTAATTGTGTGTCGTGGAACTGATGATGCGATAAGAATTATAAGGTTTATGTCCAATTTTACTATAGAATTTTTTCTAAACTGTTTTTAACATTGTTAGTGTGTTTCCTAAATCCACGGTGTGAAACGGAGGCTCAGCAGGGCTATCATCCGCATCCTCTAATCAGGCAAAATCATTCTGTTGCAATTCAATTGTATTTTCTAAATAATGTTAAAAGGACGCGGCGTAAAACAAACGTCGAATATTTAATTTCCTCTGTTAATGTGAATTGTCAAGTTGACGGCAACCATGTTTGAGGAATCTACTGAATTGTCTTGACGAAAAGTCTAGTTTAGTGCGTTATGGGTTTTCGTATTAGTACGAACTAATTAAATATCTCATAACCCTTTTTTTACTATCGTAAGTAAAATATTTAAAAACTTTTTTTCATTGTGTTGAAATATTGTTCTCTGTATATTGTGGCTGGCTACACATTTATAATTTAATCACTAATCAGCAATTATTGTTAACAGTCAACTGTACGGGATGATGCTTGTATGTTGAATGTCATTTGTTGTAAATTCTTTATTAATATTTTTATTGTTTGTATTTGTATTCTATTACATTTATTTTTATATTTATTCATTTTATTTTATATATGTCAGATGATCAATCTTATTATTCAGCTCATGATTCAGATGCGTCGTTTGCCTCTTTTGATCTCTCGTTTCAAGATACTCCCTTACGCGATTAGCTGAGGGACACATTTAGTTCGGACAAATTATTTAATGTATGTCATGTTAATGCTCAAAGCGTACCGTGTCATTTTTCTGATTTTGGAGACACGTTTTCGGTCGATTATATACACGCCCTCCTCGTATCAGAGAGTTGGTTAAAACCATCGCTTAGTTCTACTTTATATGCTCTTTCCAATTTTGTGCTTATTCGAAATGACAGAACTGAAAAGGGTGGTGGTGGTGTTGCTATTTACTAGTTCTAATATCCCTTACAAAATTTTATTAGTTTCCCCATCCACCTACTCTGCCTCTGCTGAATTTTTGACGTCATGGGTGCAAAAGCGCTTCTAGGGGTAGTATACTGTCCGCTTACTATAGATTATCTCAGTGCACTAGAAAATACTTTCGATACTGTGGTTTCGGAGTACGCACACTGCATGGTCATGGGTGATTTCAATGTTGATTTACTGAGAATTAATTCTCGATCTCAAAAATTTCGGTCAATCATTGAGTCAGTCGATCTCCATATACTCCCTTTAGAGGCTACACATCACAATGTTGACACTAATGACACCTGGATTGACCATATCATTGTAAGTTCTCCAGATCATGTGGTTAGATATGGACAAATTTTGGCACCTAGCTTTTCACGCCATGATCTCATATATTGTTCCTACAAACTAAAACCCCCTAAACACAAACCTGTTAACTTACACTTGCGTAATTTTGCAAGAATTGATTTTGGTAAACTGAAGATTGACGCAAATCTGATCGATTTAGCTCCTTTGTTAGCCGCGACTGCTATAGACGACAAAATATTTTTTTTGGACAATTCATTTATATGATATCCATGCACCCTTACACTGTGTAAGATTAAAGCGACCTCCAGCTCCGTGGATGACTAAGGGCGTACGACTGGCAATGGCTAGAAGAGATCGTGCTTTTCGCAAATTTAAAATAGATAGTACTGAAGAGAATTGGTCGCGCTTTAAACTATTAAGAAATACTTGCAATCAGATGGTACGAAATGCCAAACGCCGATATATCCTATCATGGATATATCGGCGTTTGGCATTTTCAACTCTTCTTCAGCTGACGTGTGGAAATTTCTGAAAACACTTGGCATCAGCAACCCTGTTTCAGCAGACTGTAGTCCTTCACTTTCTTTGAATGATTTAAATCATCATTTTGTATCTACACCTACTGTTGATCCTACAGTCCGTTCACAGACAATAGCTTCCATCAATTCTATGCCACCTCTTCAGTTTCCACACTTTCAGTTTTCTCCAGTAAACATGGAAGATATCAAAAAATGTGTGTTAGCGATTAAATGCAAGGCAGTGGGTGCTGATGAAGTAAGCAAATTAATCCTTGGTCCTGGAACAACTGTCACCTGCGATTACACATATTGTAAATTACTCATTAGATTCTGGTCAGTGTGGAAGAAAGCTTTTGTTTTACCGTTTCGAATCCTTCCTTACCTAATAATTTTCGCCCGATTTCTATTTTACCTTTTCTGTCTAAAATTCTAGAGGCCTGTGTTCATAAGCAAATTTCTGAGTTTCTCATAAATCATAACCTATTGAATGTTTTTCAATCTGGGTTACGTCCAGGTCACAGTACTACCACTGCTTTAATTAAGGTCACCGATGACATAAGAAAAGCCATGGATGAACAGAAGCTAACTGTGGTAGTGCTTGTTGACTTTTCTAATGCTTTTAACACAGTTGATCACGACATCCTAATTTCCTTGCTGAAGTATCTGAGGTTTTCTTCCCCTGTCTTGGATTGGTTTTCATCCTATCTTCGCGGCCGTCAGTTCCTGTAGGACAACAGTTCTCTTCCTTGGCTGATATTGGATGTGGTGTGCCGCAAGGCGGTATTCTTTCTCCAATTTTGTTTTCTTTATTTTTAAACTCCATTACTTCAGTTGTCAATTGTTCGTATCATCTGTATGCTGACGATCTCCAACTTTATGTGCAAACAAGTGTTAATGAACTTAACAATAATATTAAAAATCTCAACGATAACCTTGAAGCCATATGTAACTGGTCTAATAGATATGGGATTACGGTAAATCCCGGTAAATTCAAGACAATGATCGTTGCTAGCACAAAGATGTTGGTCGAGGTCGATTATGGTAGCATTATTCCTGTACATTATAATGGAACAATCATTCCATTTTCAAGCTCCGTAAAAAACCTCGGCCTGCATATAGATCAGTGTATGACCTGGGAGACACAGATTGCTGAGATCTCTCGTAAAGTTATTGCCACTCTGCGTTGCCTTTACCGTTTAAAAGTTTTATACCTTGTAAAACCAAACTTATGCTTGTTTATACTCTTATCTTACCCATAATTGATTATGCAGATGTGTGCTACCCAGACCTAACACAAAATCTTCTCGATAAGTTGGAGCGCCTGGTTAACAATTGCATTCGTTACATTTTCGGTTTACGTAAGTATGACCATGTTTCTTCGTATCGTTCTAAGCTTAAATGGCTTACTATTCGTCAAAGGCGTAGCTCCAGAATTGTGTTAACATTATATTCTATTTTAACAGATCCTAATTCACCATCCTATTTAAAGGATAACTTTAAAAATCTCCATTCAACTCTTTTTCGAGAACCTCGTTCACTAAACAGATTAAAGCTTCATATCCCGCAGCATTGTACGGGCTTCTTCAGTTCTTCTTTCACAGTTAAGGCTATACTCCTCTGGAACGCTCTTCCTGATGACGTCAAGGCTGCTCCCAATAAACCATCGTTTAAAAGATCACTTAAAAACATTTAATGGAGAACACTATCTGAAGTATGTAACTTTCTCTTTATTATTTTCTGTTTCGTGTATTTCATCTGATTTATACTTATTTTATATGTATGTATGTATTTATATTTGTATGTATCATGGTGTATGTATATTCATATATCTTTGTTATTATATATACATGTGTATGTTATTTATAGTATATTATGTATGGTATAATTTTATAGTCTCCTTAATATGTTTTTTTAAATGCACCTGCCACTTAATTTTTTCTTCGTCAAGTAAGGTTGACTGGTAGAGAATGCCATATGGCATTAAGTCCGCCTATTGTTACATATTTTTAAATAAGGTGTAAACAATAAAGTATAAAAATAATAAAAAAAACCGTACATCGGGATGGAAGATGTGATTTAGATGTGGACAGGCATGACGCTGCCGGGAACAAAGTCAATGGTGCCCTGACTGCGTTAGGCAAAAGGCAAGGCGTAGTGAAAAGTGCACGCCTTGCAATACATAACGCAGTGTTGGTACCGACTTTGTTATATGGCAGCGAAACCTGGGTATGCCAGAAGAAGCATAAAAGTAGGTTGAATGCAGTGGAGATGCGATCTCTTCGTAAAATGAGCGGCCTTACCATGGCCGACCGGAAGTGAAACGAAGAGATTCGCAATATGGCAGGTTTCAAAGATGACCTTGTCACAAAAATGGTTTGCTTCAATGGTTTGGGCACGTTGAGCGAATGAGTGAAGACCGAATGGTGAAGAAAATATATAGCACGAAAGTTAATATTAAAAGGTGTCGAGGTAGACCGAGACTAACTTTTGAAGACCATGTGAGCAAATTGCTCAAAGAGGGGAGGGTCAAGAGTACTCGGATACCTAGACGTATACTATATACTACTTACTACTATACTATATACTACTATACTTATACTATATACTACTATACTTAGACTATAATACTAGGACGAAGCGAAAGAAGTATGTAGGGATCGTGACACTTGGCGATCTGTTCTCTCTGGCTACCCCGTGAGGGATTGTGCGTGAAGATAAGTCAGTAAGTAAGTAAGTACAACCCTACATGCGTTCTAGAAGGCTAAGTATTCAATCATATCAAGTGAACATTACTGGTGGTATGTTTCTTGTTCTAAACGCTGACTGCCTACGCTTTTTCCTCTATTCATATCAAATAGCTGTTCAATTACAGCTGCGTAGCGGTTCAAAAGTTATAGAAATCCACAATAGAAGCCACTAAAATAATAGATAGAAAAACATTCTCAGAATGGCACAGAGTAAATTTTCCATGATATATTTCTTTTATCACTGTTAAACTATATGTATAAATTGATCTGTATATGATTTTTTGTCATGGTTAAACACAAAAAAAAAATGTGAAGAAAAAATAAGACTCAGATTGTATAAAAATCATTAATTAATCTATGATGTAAATACATTACGCAATTCGCTCGATAAAATGATAAAAAATAAATACACAAGCAATTAAATTCGTGTTATGCATGCTTGTGGTTAATTTAACAATTACGAGTAAATGTGATCGCCGGATCTTTATTGTAAAACCAGAGTTTCACTAAATGTGATAAAACGCAATTAAATGAATGAAGAATAATAATCTACGCCAAGTGATTTTCTATCAAAACAGGAACAACAGTCAATCCCGGTCATCCTCACGGTCCATCGCCGTAACAAACCACCGAAACAAGCAAAATCCAAGTTATGATATTAAAATTTAACGCATTAACCAGTTTAAATTAAATTTGTGAATATAATTTGGAATGATTCATTGACATTGTGTAGACGTTTTAAGACATTTTCTTATGGAACGGATTAAATGATAAATTATTCTCATAAAAATGTTCATTATTCAAATAGTGCATTAGCCGATAGTACATTTTACAAAATCGTATGTAAAAATAATAAAATACGTTATGCGCATGCCAATAGAAAAAAACATTACACAGAACTTGTCGCACGTCAAAGCTCAAATTACTAGGAATTCTTTAGGTTTTTTTTTTAACAACAAAGCGACAGACTGCGAATTTATTCGCTTAATCCGTGCATCCTGTATCGGATACGATTAGTTCCGTTTGCTCGTTGGAGAAATTCTATCGCGCGTTTCGTAGAGATAACAGCGGCCAATGGGAGTGGGTGTATTCGGGCGACGTCGGCTCGTGCGATGTGGCGTCACCGCGCAACCAGGATGCGGGCGCACGCGACACACTTTTCACGCACACATGTACTACTTGTGTGTTTGTATTATATCGAACGCGAAGTGTAATGCATCCACTAATTTAATACGTATGACTGAAATGATGACTGACCTAGTAGCCTAGTTGGTAGTGATCCTGCATTCGTAGCTAAGGGTTGCGTGTTCGAGTCCCGCTCGTATTTGTATGATAGATATGAATGTTTGTAGTAGAGTCATGGATATTAATAAACATATGATATATCTAAGTAAGTATATTGTAATATTTGCTGTTATGTTGTCCCAAATAAGTTTCGATAAAAGGTGGGGCTTAAAGACTTAAATGTCTACACCTTTGACTACCTCAGTACTGTTGGAATAAAATAACACTGGCCTCATACTATAAACATAGCTGTTGTAAATGACAGTAACGTCCTTAGAAAGTGACCGGTGTTGTCTGCTATACACGTCGTTTAATTCCTAACAATATTAAATTTTCTTACGCTAATTCAGATACCTAGCATTTCATGTCGACGGTTTATTTCAGTCTTATATTCAGAATCATGGCGGATACTGAAGTGTGGTATGTGGCACAGCGATCGTCAATCAGTCTGCTTGGCGTGGTGATTGTGACGAATCGTTTTATAGTATAGAAACCACTCTAAGACTAATAGTTCTTTTAAATGTTACGTTGGAATGATTAGGTATGTAACTTACCAAATCATATAAATACGTTCTTTTTTTTTAAATAAAGACGAATCTTAAATAACATAAAATAGTTTCTTGGCCGAAAGAGCTCGAATACTTTTATCAGTCCTTGTCGATATTTAGACTAAGATGTAATATTTAAATTAAGACCGGGAACGTGGAAGGTGCGTGTGTATTTTAAAATCTAAAATATGTAATGCGAGAGTCTGCATACAAATAATTTATATTTCTATAAAATTATTAACATAAACACAGAAATATTTATCTACTTAAGTGTTTAGTATATTTCAAAAACGTGCGAAGCGACGGCAAGAGGCTTACCGCGTTATCCCAAATAAGCTCCGGTGAAATGTGTATCGAAAGAACTAAATTATCTGCTTCTCTGACTAGCCCAGTATTGGGAAAAACTTGAAGATAGAAAGATATTTATAAACATAATAATAGTACGGTCTATCGCGCTAAGCCACCAGTCAAATAAACCATGTTTGAAGTGAAGGGATACTTCTTTAATTACCTTGACATTTTTTTGACAAGCAATACCTTATAGATCCAGTTATGCCTTATATGTATCACACATTTGAATCACAATTCAAGAACGAATAAATTTGATAGAATATTCTTATTAAGCATATAGAAGTTTGCATATATTTATATTATTATGTAATCATATATATATATATATATATATATATATATATATATATATATACACGCTAATTTATATTTAAGTAATACTTTTCATACACTTGAACAGTGAACACTGCTTTAAAATCGATTCTTCCAAATTGCATAAAAGTTTTGTATAATACGCGTTTCAGATGATCAACAGAGAAAGAATTAGTGATTCGGACTGGGAAGACGCTGTGATTACGTGTCTACGTATATAGTCGATGCTCCGGGTGGAGCTGACCATACCGTATGTATTATGAAATCGATTATATAATTAAGAAAATACTACTATTTATCCAGTCTAACTATCGTGCGCACTAATATCCGACCGTTCCTTTTTCCGATTCGCAAGGTGCTGATATTAGCTATTAACTATTAAATATCATTCAACTTTCATCTTTCACGAGAGTTACGATAGCCGAGGGGTTGTGTGGTCGGAATCTTGAGTCAAGAGACCTGAATTCGATCCCCTGGTGGCAGGCTCGTACCAATGGATTTTTCAAAAACTTAAGTACGAATTACATCGTTGGCTTGGATATATAAGACGGCGACGGACTCACCACCTATCACGTTGTCCCGACAATATCTTCGGTGGAAGGTGGGTCAATGTGACTTAATTGTCTAGACTAGAACTCTCATTATGTCCGCCTTTTGATCTTACATTATGGTAATGTTCAATAAATAATAAATAAATAAACTCTGTCTACCCCTATATTGGGAATTGCGTGAAGACATTTATTTATTCATAACTTTCATCTTTATAATATTATTTTCAATATCACGTCCTTGTATACATTTCTTACGTCTATCTAGCTTCTTTGTCTATACTTCCGATTCCAATAAAGGGTCCAGGATCGATTTTACTGCACATTGTGACGGCGTTACTATAGACTTCTGACTAGCGGAGTAGAAGTTACGACTTTTACTGATTTATCCCTTTGACCCTCCTTCCTCCGAAGATATTTTCGGGACAACGTGACAGGTGGTGAGCCCGTTGCCGCCTTTATGTCCAAGCCAACGATATAATTCGTACATAAGTTTTTGAAAAACTCATTGGTACGAGCCTGCCACTTGGAGATAGAACTCGGCTCTTTTGGCTCGAAATTCCGACCACGCCTATCGTGACTTTTGCTATGGAAGTATTACAAATAAACAAGTCTAGCTGTTTGTACATCAGTTAAGAACATAATTTTTTTTTTACAGCATATGTTGCAGAGCTTAATCTACTCGAAAGTGCCGGTATATGGGGGCCCCATTGAAGTTTCGCATCATGAGTTATTCCAAGAGAAACAGCAATATCCACAAGCGCTCAACTCGTCCTCATTTATTTGTACTTTGGTGTCACCGAAATGTTTAACATTAGGTGTTCAAAATTTTATACATTTAGTCTTATTGCTACGTAAATTATTAATTACAGCAAAAGCACTGATCACCTATTCTATTCGTTTTAACCTTTGATGTAAGCATAGGTTTATATGTCCGACACAGTGGGAATCCCCGTAAGTTAATTAGAAGGCAACTATTGAAACATGATCTAGAAAACGCGCCATAGGATAAATTAATAGAGCAATATATTATTATGCGAACAAAAACGTTAGAATTTATTAAGCGGTGCAGGTCGTAAAACCACAATATATTTAATTGCGTATAAACACAAAGAATCTTTCAACAGGATGTTTTTACTCATAACGTAGTATTTACATTAATGTGGTATTATAAATACCTACACTAACTGACTTACATGTGTTAAAAAAATATTCTACGTCCATCGATGATGTCGTTATACCAAACGCTGCAAACAGAAATATTCACTTTCGATCTCATATTAGATTAATAATATTAGATTATTCTTCTATCCTTTAATTTCCCGGAAAGAAAAGCTGCCTATACTTTTCTCCGGACGTGGATTACTACTACTGAAGCTCCGATATCAAAAAAAATATTCTTCAGATTTCTCCCACAATGGAACGACGTAATTGTCTGGGATAAAATATATTCTAAATGGTAATTCAGGTTATATACTATCTCTGTGCTTTTCATTTAAAGCTGTTCAGCCTTTTTCGCGTTATTTAATAACACACATTCACATTTATATTGGTCTGATCACTAGAATAAGTATAGATAAAAAATACAATGAATTTAATTATAAAAGTAATATCAGGACGAATGTCACGAAACACCGTTCTCTGAAATTGCTTCGGGCCCCCTCTCGCCGCTCGTAGCCTATTATCGTAGTATTACATCAGAACAGTAATCGTACCGGATACTCTTGATATTGATACACGTTCTAACAAATATTAGAAGGCTGCCGTGTCGTTCCATTGTTTCTATGTTACAACATGTTTATTTTAGCTTTAATTTGATAATTAATTTAATGATTTTTTATAATTAATGCAAAGTTCAATTGTTGTTTTAATCTTAGGCAGAGCTGGTGGATTTTAATTTGCCAATTGTAAGTGTGCTATTGATCCGAATGACACCTGCGCAGGAATAGGAAATGTAATAATAACAAGGTATGTTATGTATATGAACGGCGTATGAATATTGCCACTTCCTATCTTCCCGTGGGTGTCGAAATAGGAATAGCCTTAAATATCTTTAGTGCGACCAATAGGTAGCGGGATAACCATCTCTAAAGATATCCGACCAAAATAATCAGATCGAAGATGGGCAGCAGCGTCTGAGGTGCGAGTGGTCTGGTACTGCGATCGCCAATCCGCTTGCCAAGCGCGGCGATTACGGCAATTCCTCCAGTGAATTTTAATAGGCATGTATGTATGTAATATATGACTAATAAGAAACAGGTTTCATACACGGTAAGCGAATTTAACACCGAATTATCTGATAGTTATAGATAATTTCAGTTCCGCGTTCGAACAATATAAGTGACAAAGCGCGGCACGGCAGGGCATAAAATCTGCCGTTATGTGTATCATTTAGACTCCGACTTTACATCCGGATGAAACTTTCAGATCAGATTCGGTTACGGTTACATGGCTCCGTAAGATAGGGATCATAACTATATCAGGGGATAATAATAATGTTAAAATGTGTCGGGTGTCGATAACAGCAACAGCATTATCTTTTCGCTTCTAGTTTAAAATCTTCTTTTTGTGACAATCGTGGTTAAAACAGTTTTATAAGTGTATTTACGGTTGTATAAGTGAAGGTTTAACGTTAATAATCTACAATTGATAGTGTAAAGCCAGTGAAATCACTAATAATTTAAAATTATTACACAAAGTAGAAGAAATTCAATTGCGATTTTGTGTCACCAAAATATGTTTAGTAAAACGCGTAAGCGACGCCTTCTGCACGGCGCTTACGACTTACTTGCCGCAAGGATTTTATACTTAGTCTTAGTTCATAATTTAACAATTTACAACGCACAAAATTATTATGGATACCTCCAATAAATGCGCTGCTTGCTTAAACAAATTAATTGATGTACCTTCTATGCATTGCTCACGTTGTATAGCAAAATACCATTTGTTTTGCATGAATATATCGGATAAAGAATATGACTGTTTATCTGAAGAATACAAATTAAAGTGGATTTGCGTGTTATGCCATAGCAAAGAACGTAAAGGTGGTGATAATACAAACACGCCAGTTCGCTTTATTCCATCCCCACAGCCGGAGTTTGTTACCCAGCGTAGTAAACCACGCAGTGCCCCAACTTGTTCCTGTTTGACGGCCAATAATATTCGGGACATAATTCGCGTAGAGCTCCAAAATACGTTCAAGAGGCAATTTCAACCACAGCTCTTAGAAGTGCGAAACGCTGTTTCATCATCTATATTAGTCAAGTTTAGTAGTCCACGCCTACGTGACGAATTTCTTGCAGCTATTATTAGATTTAACAAGAATAACCAGGACGATAAGCTTAACACCAGTCATCTGGGGATCAGTGGTGAAAGGAAGAACGCCATCTACGTTATAGAACATCTTACGTCAGACAACAAGTCCTTGCATGCGGCTGCACGCAATAAAGCACGGGAGTTAAAATATAAATTTGTCTGGGTGCGTGAGGGTAGAATATATATGTGGAAAAATGAAGAATCAAACTATATTCACATAAAAATATAGACGCGCTGAATCAATTGTCATAAAAATACGCTAAATTTGTATGTTGTATTACTTAAAGGGCACTCTTACTAATTTAAGATTTTACCAAAATGTTAAGAGGCCTGAGAACAAAAACTTTAGATTTTTTCAAGAACATTGTTTGCAATGATTTTGACATAGTAATCCTAACAGAAACATGGTTAAATAGCAGCATATCGGACAATGAATTATTCAATACCCGGTATGTAGTATACAGATCTCCGTGAAAGTAGTGGGTTCCACAACAAAAAAAAAAAGGTGGAGGTGTGCTTATCGCGGTATCCAATCATTTGAAATTGTTTCGTTTGTCTAATGTAGAGTCAAACTGTGAAGATCTTTGGGTCAAAATTGAAATGTGTAGTAAAAAAGACGAAATCGAATATTTATATATTTGCGGCATATATATACCACCTCCAGTTCAAAAACATATTTTAGATCATTTTATTACGAATTCTAATCGTGTTTCAGAAAAACATAGCGGTAGAATTATTATTGCTGGGGATTTTAACTTGAGTTGTTTATCCTGGAATAAAACAAGCAACCGTGCACTCGTAGCTGAAACCTCTAATAGCCTGTTAAATAATATGCTAACTGATTTTATGGCGCTTAATGATCTTGCTCAGTATAATTCAAATTTAAATAATAAAAACAAAATATAATAAGTCACGATAAGTCACGATAGCCGAGTGGTTGGGTGGTCGGAATTTCGAGTCAATAGACCCGAGTTCGATCCCCAGTTGGTAGGCTCGTACCAATGGGTTTTTCAAAAACTTATGTACGAATATCGTTGGCTTGGACATAATGGCGGCGACGGGCTCACCACCTGTCACGTTGTCCCGAAAATATCTTCGGTGAAAGGTGGGTCGAAGGGACTTAATTGTCTAGACTCGGCCTCTGTCTACCCCTGTATTGGGAATTGCGTGAAGATATTTTTATATTATTTTAAAAACAAAATATTAGATTTAATATTAAGTACCATGAACATTTCTCACGTAGATGTTTGTAAAACCCACTTTCAGTGGTTGATCAATCCAACATTGCAACGTTGCATCCAACCTTACAGTTTTGCATTGCCCTTAGTGTTACTGAAAATCGTATATCAAAAAGTGATGTCAAATATCATTTCTATAAAGCGGACTATGAGAAAATAGTTAATGAATTAAATAATATTTCTTGGGCAAAAGAATTGACAACTTGCACCTCTGTTGATGACATGGTTGCATTTTTTTATAATTTGCTTAAGTTGATAATTGTAAAACATGTACCTAGATCTAAACCCCGAAATAACAACAAATACCCTATATGGTTCTCAGCAGCTGATTAGATTATTAAGGGGAAAATTCAAATACCGAATCAAATATCGTAAATATGGTAACCCTCGCGACTTACTAACCTTTGAGCTACTCAGAGCTAGGACTACTAAACTTCATGATTTGAATTTTAAAAGATATTTGGATCGGATAGAATCGTCAATAGTTACAAATCCAAAGTTAATCTGGACTGAAATGGCCTCTGATAATAATGTTGCAACTACAGGTTTAGACATATGTGACCTTTGCGAAACAGTTCTCTTCAGTTTATAACTCAGTTACTTATACTCCCTCAAAAGAAATCTTTGAAGACACTACTACAAATTCTCTGTCAACATTAACTGTTACTAAAGATCAAGTTTTTAGGGTGTTAAAAAAACTTGACCCTACGAAAGGAGCGGGCTCGGATGGGATACCTAGTATTTTGCTGTAAAATGCGCGAGTGCACTTGCAATACCTCTTTCCATTATCATAAATAAATCACTTAGCTCCGGGAGCTTTCCTAATTACTGGAAGAACGCCCTCGTTATACGAGGTCGACGATGTCGAGATAGAACGTATCGAGTTGTAAAGATCTCCTTATATTCTGAGGATTAATGGCGAGCGTGTGCAATTTTGTGATTATTTCATTGCTCATATAAATTTTTTTCGTAAACACACATAGCTCTTTATCTGATTTCGTCGTTGTATCTTCTAAGTTATGGATAAACAAAAGCTATTAATATAGATCCACATTATCATTCACGATAGCAGTCTCTATGACAAGATTACGTATAAAATTCGAATCCGTGATCGGACGTCGCTACTAACGGTTGAATATAAATCGCAGAAGTCGAGCGAGTGAAAGTACGCAATATTGACAAGTGCCGCCAAGCAAACGGATTTAGATGATTTTCCTTTTCTTTCTGTATGCTATTGCTAAGAGAACAAATGGAATTGACTTAATCCTTTAGGTAAATAGGCAAAATAAATCGGAAGACTAGTGGATAAGGTAATTTAAGGCAGGATTCTTGTTACTGCTGTTGTCATTGCCGATCCATATGCCAACCTTGATTATAGTTATTTTTTTCAGTTGCCCTATGAAAAGCACTGGATTGCACGGTAAATATCACAAGAATAAACACATTTCTTATGAGCTAAGATGACAGATTGCGTTAGCTTTGTAGTAATTTGTCACGTCAGTTTAATTAAATTAAATTCAATATAAATCACACAGACGTATTGTTTTAAATTACTACGAGCGGTTTTAAATTGAAATTGATTAATTATTTTCAAGTTTTTTCATTTATTAGAGATTCACTGATTCGTAAAATTCAAATTTCAAATTGCGAAAAACCCAACAAATGAAGTGTTGTTTTTTTTTTTTTGTTATTGACGTCGACGTTGCGCTAACACACAAATGTGAGACGAAGCAAAGTATTTGAATCCGGTATCCTTGACTAAAAAGGTAAAATCTAATCTTCAGAAACAAAACGATTAATCATGAAGATTTCGCCTTATTAATACATGAGAATTATTTTAATACATAATAAAGTAACGTTCACACCTATTTGCTTTCAACGTTAACAATTTCTGCATTTACCGACATATAAAATCCTCTTCAATTAAATTAATAATGGTTTTAAAGAAACTGATTTTTGTTAAAGGTTTAATTAATAAAATACAATTTATACCAAACTATTTGAAGGTTTTGAGATAATATTAGATTAGAGAAATAAAAGCCCATTGTTTTCTGTTAACATCTTTGACAATTCCTTAGAGTTATGTAAGCTTTGGAATACAAGAAAAACATGGTAAACCATATTCACCATATCTGCTCGATAAGGTTCAGATTGTATGATAGGCGCATTAAATTTCTAAACAACTCATCACAAATTATTTATTTACAATCAAACAGAACTTTTCTCGCCGCTAGTCAAATGTTTAGGCTTGGTTATCAAAAAGATTTTCTTTTTTGGTGTGAAACGCCATCTTTTTAAACCAGAAAGAATTTGAAATTGTTCGATAACTTACTATCTTATATTTTATAATTTAAAATTTTACAGACGATCGTAGTTTCAAACTCTTTACACTACAGAAGCTACAGCCCGGAAAAGGCTTGCCTTAGTTTTGTCCTGTATTTTTCAGAATAGTTATCCCATAATGTGTCAGCAATCGTAGTGATTTATAAGTATTTATCGCCAATTAGGACTACTACATGACAATATCTGTCAATTATATATTCTAAGGTTAAATAAATTCAATCGGCTAATATAACAAAATACGGAATCAGTTAACGGATAAGAAGATATAATAATAAATAAATTTCAATTACAAATCAATATCAAAATTAGACAATATTCGTTCATCCACAAATTATTAGCTTAATAACAACATAGACCGGAAAAAATTAACAGTTATGACTTATATTTTAGATAAATTGATAAGGTCCTAGGAAAATAAAACGACACCTAAACACGACGACGACAGAAAAGAACTCCAGCACCTAAAGGATACAAACACTTTTCCTCATAAATGTATCCATTTAACCACACCCTTTTCAATAGCATTACATTAATTCAAACGTTTTTGATAATCCATCACTTACGAAAAAAAATTAAATATAATTAAATATTAAATATCTTCACGCAATTCCCAATACAGGGGTAGACAGAGGTCAAGTCTAGACAATTAAGTCCCTTTGACCCACCTTCCACCGAAGATATTTTCGGGACAACGTGACAGGTGGTGAGCCCGTCGCCGCCTTTATGTCCAAGCCAACGATGTAATTCGTACATAGGTTTTCTTTTTAAAAACCCATTGGTACGAGCCTGCCACCTGGGGATCGAACTCGGGTCTCTCGACTCGAAATTCCGACCACCCAACAACTCGGCTATCGTGACTTTACTTCACTTACGAAAACTACCTAAACACGTTGAGAATTAGGAGTTAGGGAAATAAATAGAAGTTGGGTCGTCATACGACGTTAATTTAAAAAAAAAAGAGTCGCAAAATGATACCTATTCGATACGTCAAGACAGTCGCAATGATACATAAAACCTAGTCCTACATCTCGCTCCAACTGACTTGCAATAATTGTATAGTAATTACTAAAAGTAAAAACCATGAACTTGATTACTTATTTTCAATTAAAAAAATAGTCTATTACCTATATCCGAGACTTACTTTGACGACCTACTCGACGACTTACACTAGTTTTCATGGTGTCGCCAGCTCTGAGGTTCCGGGTACGATTCCCGGACAGGTCAATGTAGAAAATACTTTTTCGACACAACAACAACGAAGGTAGGAAAACCACCCAGACATATATGTGTATGTATGTATGTATATCTAATTTTATATTGGTGCAATCACGTGTGTTGAAAGGATTGTCGAGACCTCTGATTATATTAGGTTACATCTGTAATCATACCAGCTTAACAATACTGACAGTTAAAATAAAACGATTTTCGGATTTTATCGCGTTTTTTTAATTTTTTTAATCGTTTATTAAAAAATTAAAAAAAATATTACAGGTATTCACTGTTAAAATACAAAGATTAACATACGGTTTTGGGGGAAGAATTGTCACAGAACGAATGTATATTTTATACAGAATTTGTATCTAAAAAAAACTACACGTCAAAATGGGATAAAAAGTATGTACCTACTTTTATCGATAATTTCCTGGGTATTATTCCAAATTTCAGACAAATCCGTTAAGCCGTTCTGGGGTGTTTGTATAAGATACATCCATTCATACGATGCATCTATCCATGAGATGCGAGCTGCTGATTCTGTGACAGCAAAATCC
Source organism: Sericinus montela (assembly GCA_029286605.1). Lineage (NCBI taxonomy): Eukaryota > Metazoa > Arthropoda > Insecta > Lepidoptera > Papilionidae > Sericinus > Sericinus montela. The sequence continues at coordinate 7,365,891 of JAGSMR010000020.1, forward strand.
ACTTTGGAAGGCTTAAGTAATATAAGTCATCTTTTACCGATCAATATATATGTATTATGTATTAGATGTTTGTCGTATAATATATTGTTAAATCAATAGAAAAGTAAATTATTACCCTTTCTCGGTCACTAATTTTTCTCTTATTTTCAATCTTTAAGGTTTGTGTAAGATTTCGATGTTCAGTTATCAATCGGTCAGGAAGGACGTAAACTTTAGAACATATTTTGGTAAATTACACTCTTCCTGCAGTTCTTTATTTTTATTTTTTTAATGTATTTTTTTAAATATAAACAAACAGGTGCATAATCTATTGAAACTTAATGTTAATTCCATGAAAATAAAATCCTTATATTAGATTTATATCTAATCCTTAATTTATCGCTAATAATTACAATTACTACTTCCATAACGAGAATATTCTTAGGCATTTAATCAATCATAGTTTAACATCAATCATAGTTTAAAATTCATGCCGCATTCTTATTTTGGGCCGATGTAATTACAGACGCATAAAATGAATAAAAGATGATAAAATTATATAATTTCTTATCTCATATGTCTGTCGTATCATGGCCTTAACCACATACTAACAAAAACTTTTGTTAATTATCATCAGACTCCACTAAGCATTAAACACAAAATACTATCATGACATCTCCGCAACAATATTTGAGCTATGACGATTATAATTAGCATACCTACGTGACGTTAACGAACCGGCTCTACTTCCGGGATCGTTACGACTTGAATGAACATCACAATGCTATGTGATGCGAACCTCGCCTTGTGAAACTCGCGGCTTAAATCTAACATCCGTGACAGATGTTAGAATTGTATCGTACGTATATAACGCGGCTCACCTGGGTGTTTTCGATCGCGTACATTATAGACGTGCGCTAGTGCGCAAGTGACTAGCATTGCGCGTGTGCGGACGCGGCGTGCTACGCGGCGATACTACCGACGTAATACGAGCGAGCATTCGTTTCGAGCGCCGGCGCATGTACGCATACAACGCACGGGCTCGTACAGTGAAGGGGAGCGGGGCACTGACAGAGATCCGGGTTGCGCGCCCACTGCAACATGCGGCCCCCAAACAAACGCGAACAGCTGACCTCTGCCACTCGGCAGTGTTTGTTGCATCTGACCGTATGATTTATTAGATCCGGAAACTGGGCGAAAATCCTAAAAATTTTTGGATTTTCATAAGTCAGAAAATGGTGTAGCATTTACAACACACGTTTATTTTCGTCAATATTAATTTGAAAAGGAAACAATGGTGTAATCCAGTGGTTTACACACAATATCATTCTTTATATGTATGTAGCATATGTTATTGCTTAACATTGTATTTGACAGATGGACAATTAAATGTGGGTTATATCTTAAAAGGTTCTATTATTAGGATTCCAAACTTTGAAATAAAAAATGGAACACAGTCAATTTTCTCTGAACCTACTAGTCCAATTAAGTTGAAATTTGGTACACATGTCAATCTCTGTGGCCAAAACGCAAACGAAATGTGAATTTATATTCACATTTCATGTCATTAGACATTTATATGTCACTTTTGAGGAGATATGACAAAAAATTATAAAAAACTGCATACATATCTAATGAAAATTATTATCTAAAAAAAAATTTTTGTAATCTTAAATATTGGATCCTTACATATGAAATTAAGGTTTTTTCGTACTGACCACTTCAATTTGAAATATCTCCTCTTAAGTTTAGAAATTCAAATTCAAATTTATAAATTCATGTAGCTGGTACATTAGAGTTTTAAAAAAAGTCACTCATTTGTTTTTTCCTCATTATTTTTTTTTTGACATCTTATTACTGCACAATTAAATATCGGTATATTTGCGAATGCGAGTTCTACCGTGGCATCAGTGCTGCATTAACAGCTTGAAAGATTAATTATGTGTACGGCGCTGGTGTCTCAAAAGAATGCACAGGACAATTCGTTCAACATCTTCGTTCTGGAAATTTAGAACTTCAGAACCAACTCCATGGACGCCGGAGACCAAAGAGGAAAATAAAAAATTAAAGGCTATTATGGAAGCGGATCCATCACAAAGAAATTCAGGGATAACTGTATTAATCCACTTGAAGCGAATTGGGAAAGTAAAAAGACTTGAACAATGGGTACATCATGAATTGTGTGAATCGAACTTGCAAACACGCGTCAACTGCTGTGTTGCTTTGCTCAACCAACACAATAATGAAGGGATTTTAAATCGAAAACTTGTGATGAAAAGTGGACAGTATGATAATCGAAAGTGCATGTCGCAATGGCAAAACCCTGGTGACCTAGCCAAATCCCACCCTAAACCAAAATTAACTTAGAAAACTTTAATTGTGAGTGTTTGGTGGACCAGCGCCAGTGTAATTTACTACAGCTTTCTAAAATATGTCTAAACAATTACAGCAGATATCTATTGTCAGCAACTGCAAATCATGAAGGAAGAACTAGTTTTTTATTTATAGTTTATTTTAAAGCCAATAAGAAATTAATGAACTCTAAATAACAAAACCTGTCAATAGTTCGATAACAATGTACAGAATCTTCTTCAGGCAAGTTTTAATAGTAGCAGCCCGCAGTGTAATATGGGGGTAAGAATATTACCACCCTCCCTTCTTGTGGGTGTTATATGAGGCAAATGAAGGAAAAGGCTTGTAAATGGTTACTGACGGGTGGTCATGAGCATGTTGCCATCTTATTATCCAAGTGAATGGTACAAAATACTTACATACATATACTTTAAAAAAATCCTATTTACATATAAACCATCCACCATTCGATTAAAAACATTAATATTCATCACATATTTACCATAGTTGGATACAAACCTTAAAACAAAGCTTCAACCTTTGAAGAAAAAAAAAACACTTCAGAATAGAATATATTATACAAACATGCACAGGAAAAGGAAATTTTTTATACGAAATACGTAGTTCACCGGGATATATTTTGGGTCATTGCCTTACCTGGATCCGGCCGACTAGCTCTTGAGGATTAAAATTTCCATCCAGGGGATTTAGATTGAATTTAACATTGAAAAACACGTATTCAGATTTCTCTTTCACGATTGCCGATTTACCTTCCGACAAAGTAACATAATAAAAAGTTTCAACTAAATTGAGGTACTTGCTGTAAAATTCGTTTACACAATTACGCGGCACAGATATAAACAGATCTGTTTCGTTTGACATTATTTCATCTAGGCAAAGACGAATTTCAAATACAACTATCGCAATAAAATTGCATTATTTGTAACAAAACAATTCTCACTATCACTCCATTTCACCACAAACACCAATTGGAATTGTTTCTGATTGGGTTTGGAGTGAGACAATATTTCAATCCGTCATGTGTCAAATAAGACAGGATCAATAATGTTACCGCTAATCGTTAACAAATTTCTCTCGTTCAAATTGGTAATGAAATCTACTAACATTTTGGCAGATTTTTATCAAGAGGGGCCATCTACTAAAATTTGCCAGATAAAAAGATTTTTTGACAATTTTGAGATGTTTCGACACACACAAGGGTGACATGTGACAAAAATCTTTTTCTTATTGAGAGACCATTAAAAATTGGCTAGAGGATTTTTATAACAGATTGGGAGGATTTTTATAATGTATTCTCGATAAACTGTATTTATATTCTACTCCTTCTCACAATTTACACAAGTTCAACGGCCCTTTTTGAATGGGAGAACTTACCGTAGTGCTCAGTCATCTTTGAGATTCGTCTATGGAGTACCATAAGCTTTTCTATCTAATATGGGTCCTACATCTAAAAACATTTTCTGGATATAATTAATACTATATTTTTATCAGATACAGTATAATCCCTGTCCTTAAACCCGTAAAGGAATCCTCTTTCGCATCTAATTATTGCAATTAAGTCTACAATCAGTCTACAATTTTATCTAATCTGTTAAAAACTATGGAATATCTAATCCAGAATCAACAACTCAATCACTCATTCTGGCTTCAGAAAAGAAATGTTCTAAAGACAGTCTCAGTATTTTTATATCTAATATTAGGCTGGCCTTTACAAATAATGAATTTCTTGTTGGGGTCTTTTTGGACGTTTGCGTGGCATAATATAGCGTTATTCACAAAGCCACGACTCAGACACAAAATGCTTCTGCCAAGTATTCCCGAGAGGGTATTGTGTCAAGCATTTTCTCGTGCCGCCGTATCCAGGTTAGAATAAAAGGTTCCTCAGAGTTCCGTTCTGAACCCTTTTATTTACACTTAACTATAATAATAAGTTATTATAATGAGTAACTAAATATAATAAGTTATTAAGATCGTTCAAATATATACCAAAGTGGTAATAGTCCTCGTTTCAAGACTCCCTATGAAAAACTTATTATTAACCCTCACGTAACGTCTCTTAATATTAGCATCAGTAAAAATTCACTAGAATTCCATTCCAAACTAAACAACCCTCTATCAGAATTTTTTTTAATTTGGATAGTGATGTTCGCAGATGTGTATCAGATGGACGTTTGGTAAGGTATAGGAAAGTTTTAAATTTCAAATCTCCTCCAAGTACTTCTGTATTCACTGGAGAATCTCTGGCCATCCTGGAGGCAATATTTTATGCTAAGTTACACAACATAGACAAAATCTTAATTCTCACCAATGCTCAAACCATTACTTCTAACCCTTTCTAACCACAAATGAAACATCCACAAGTGACACAGTGGAATCCAAGGAAATGAATCAGCGGATAGCATAGCAAAAGAAAATTCTCTTACTATTTCTATCTTTATTATTCTTCTATTTTCTTCTTATTCTTTCTATTTTATTAGCTGCCTTTCATATTTCTATCTCTTTGCACATGACCTTATACAAATGGTTGCCTTAAATCAACATGAGATACTTTTGACAAAAATAAATTTTAACCAAAAGAAAACTTTCAAGAACAGATACTATCAAAACCTTGGTTTTTTTGTCACCGCAAAGCTACAAAACTCCTTACTTCTTCAATTAACGAACTTCGTAGACGAATGGCGGAAACACCGGTTTTCAAGGTCGATTTCGATTCCCGGTCGAGTCAATGTAGAAAAACCACTTTTTCTACAGCTTCTCGGGTCTTGGTGTTTGTGGTGCCTTCGTTGTTTCCGATTCCCAAACCACAAGTGTTTTAGCATCTTACATTGGGATCGGAACAATGTATATCATGTTGTCCCTATCTATATGAGCACTCTTGGAGATGTTGTTGTTTGGTAGTAAGATCCTTTGTCGCAAAGGCAAGATAGGGACCATGTAGGCGTGAGTAATCGGGCGAGGAGAATAAAACCACTTTTGTTCTTAATCACTTGACTATATTGTAACAAATTACTGAAATATAATCGCTATCAGATTCGGAACACTTAATAACATAAATGATACTGCAAGAATTATAGCCATTGGTTTCACCAACTGTTGTTAAAGAGTATTTTGTTGAGTGTACCAAGTGATTACATTCTCTTTGTTCACCACCAGCATTAGTAGTTGCTGCCATATCCATTGATATAAGAAACGTTGTACGAAGTGGTCTATTAGATTTAAATGTTCAACGGTAGGAAATGTGTACACACGTACATTTCACAAAGTAAGCAGTAAATAGCAATTAAAAATTTGAAAAACGAGAACTTTTAGTGTTATCAAACAAAATTTAACGGCTATGTTCTAAGTGCAAATCACATTAGGATTGACAAATTGAAGTTGTTAAAGGATATATAGAGTTTAAAATCAGTACGTATAAAATGTCGGTCGTAAATATTAGACTAATAAGGGTGCTAATACTAAAGTAATGTCAAAATAAACATTCCTAATTAAAAAACAACAATACCTATGTTTAAAGTCTTTCCATAATACCTTTTGGCAAAAATCAAAGGCAAGTATCATTCCAGCATTTAACCAGAAGTACCCTCAAAACCTTGGTTTTTTACTAGAAAACATGTCTTTTCCTCCAAATGTCGATTTTGTTCCTCTGCAGTTCACTTAGCAACTTTATTTGCGTGTGTGGCCTTGATAAATATATATATATATATATATATATATATATATATATATATATATATATATATATATATATATATATATATATATATATATATATATATATATATATATATATATATATATATATATATATATATATATATATATATATATATATATATATATATATATATATATATATTTATATATATATATATCTGCTTTGTGCAGATTGTTGATTAGTAATTAATTGTAATGTTTTATCGTATTTGTTGTAGATTTGGAACTCTCATAAACTGCAACCTTGTTTATGACAGTCACCTGTTATCACTCCCATGACTGACATGACATTGGCATGCCAAAAAGAGTTGTTGCGATTACAAGAATGGGTATAGTACAAAGATTTACTTTACTTTATAGATTTACTTTAGTGAAAGTAAGTAGTATTTTTTATTAAACTACAACTTTTACCAGATTTGGATGTTTAGCTAAACTAGGTACATTTAGATATTGATCCCATTGTTCCTCCAAAAATATACCTTGCATTCACTATGCTCTCTAAAACCATATGCATAAATATGTAGAAGACTTAGATGCAACGAAAAAGTAAAAAAAATAACTTATATACAAGTCTAGATCTAAGCTTTCATAGTTACACCATCTCAGAGGTCCTGGGTTCAATTCCCAGTTGGGTCAATGTAGAAAACACTTTCTACATTTTCTCGGGGTCTGGGTGATTGTGGCGCATTTGCTATGCCTCTGGTATTGCGGGCGTTCGTTGGCGGCGGTAATCACTTACCATCACGTGAGCCACCGGCTTGTTTGCCTGCCTTTTCTATAAAAAAAAAATTAGTAGTATAGTATATCAAAAAAATAGTAGTATAGTATAGTATATAGGTATATCTATATAAAATATTGTAATCTACAATATTTTACATAGATATTGTGTTATCGAATTAGTTGCAGAGAATAGTGATTTCTTCATGTTTTATATGGTGTAAACTCTTGTGGAGAAATATTTCATTATTTTATAGTGTGTTGGTATCAACTTGACATTTAACGGTTGTTGATTATATTAAAAAAAATATTATTTTATTCATTTATTTGCCAGCTACTTTCTACTGTGACAACAGCATGTAATAAGTAATTAATGAGTACCTTCCAAAGTACATTTTATGTTTGATAAAAAACAAACATCACATATGAGCCTTAAACTATCTTATTTGTTGTGAAATTTAAAAATAAATTAACATAATAACAAATAAAATCAAAATATGTCAAACAAAACATATATCAAATAAAATTAAACTATTTAAAATATGACAAATGACAAAATATAATATAGAATCAAAGTTAAATGAAAAAATGTTATATGTGCCTGATATAGAATATAAAATCATTATTCACACTCAATATATAGTTTATATATTAATTAAATAGTTGAAATATTAATTTTTAATAATTAAATTATGATGACAAATGCTTAAACACATTAATTAAAAATAATATAAATCCACATAGAATAAATTTAGAATAAAAAAAATACATGCATATGTTGTAAATATTTAATAAAATAAAACGATTTTCAGATTTTACCGGGTTTTTTATTAGTTTTTACAAAATATTTTTATTTCCCGACGTTTCAGATGCTTTACAGCATTAGTGGTCACGGGGGGACTGAGGTCTTGAACATCCCACTGTCGCAGCTACCTTCGGCTACCATCAACTTTATTTATTAATTTTAGATCCGATTTGCGCAGTATGTGCTCACTGTATCTTGAAGTCTTGTAGTGGTATGCTTGGTCTTGGATTTAATTTTATTAATGACTGGATTCCAAGCAGGTGGTAGTACCCAACCATCTTCTCTATTGAAATTAGGATGTTTTTTAATTTCAATAGCCTCACGGATCATCCTGGGTATGAATTTGTGTTTTTTCGCGAGGATATGTGGCTTGTCAAATCTAATGTAATGGTTGGGCCCATCTAGAATGTGATCACAGACTGCAGACTTCCTAGAGTGTCTATGTTTAACATCAGCTAGGTGTTCTTTATGCGAGTTTTTATAGATCTTTTTAAATTGAATTACTAGAACATTGAGGAAAGCTAAAGAATTATTTGCCTCTGACTCCATCATGAATTGAATTTTGGTGTGGATGGAGTTAAGATGATTCAAAAATGCAATAAGTTTATCTGAAGGTAAGATTGTGAAGGTGTCATCTATATACCGCTTGTAGAAACATGGCTGTACAGGAGCAGTAAGAAGGGCTTTCTCCTCAAAGTCCTCCATGAATATATTTCCGACAATGGGAGATACAGGTGAGCCCATCGCTACTCCGTCTACTTGCATGTAGAACTCTTCCTTCCACAACAGATACCCAGATGTCAAGCAATGTTTTAGTAAGTCTGCATATTCAGGTGGCATGTTGTTCTCTGTTAGTTCCCTAGATACTATTGAGATGCATTCGTCAACTGGTAGACATGTAAATAGTGACTGTACATCAAAACTGACCATGGTAGGAATCCTTTGTGTGTGCTCTAGTGTGTCCTCTGAGCGGTGAAAGTATTTTCACTACATGTTGAGCCAATCTTTAAGTTGGTGAGTTGATTTGGCTTACTATAGGACGTAATGGAGCATTAGCCTTGTGTATTTTTGGCAACCCATACAACATCGGTGATTTTGCACATGTAGGTATTATCGATTTCACGTCTAGATCTAATTTTTCGGAAAGTTTTTTAACTAAATCACACTGGTAGTTTTAAGAGTTATAGTTGTTGGGTCTGTTTTGACCTTTTTGTAAGTACTTTTGTCCGATAATAGCTGTTGTATTTTTTAATTATAATCCGACGTGTCCATTATTACCGTAGTCCATTAGTACCTTTGTCTGCGCGGAGAATTGTAAGTTCCATGTTTTGTCTTAAACTTTTTAACGCCATATATTCATCCTTGGGAAGATTCGGTTTTGGCACAGTACTTCGGCGTAACAATGGTGAAACATCTTGACGCAGGGCTTTCAAATCCTCCTTACAGATGTTATTTTTATACAAACAATTCTCTAAATTAGTAATAATTTGTTCGTACGGTATTTCGCGAGGTGTTATAGCGAAATTTAGGCCTTTCGATAATACTTTTAAAGTTGGTTCATCCAGAGATTGTTGTGATAGATTATAGACCGCGCGTGATCTATTGTCTATATCCGTACTTAATGGTTGCGATCCGTTTCTGAATCGAGTTTTCGCATTTGATTTGGTCGTTAATTTTTGATATTTAGTAATGTTTTTATTTTTGCATTGATTATATTTAGTTATTTCGCGCTTATGTAAAGTTTCCATGTAATTTTTAAAATCAAATGTTAAAGCTGATTTTAAATCTCTGGATAACTTATCTATGGATGTATTTATGAAGTGTAATTCGGATCGTTTTTGTTGAACTGCCACCCGTAGTAACTTTTTACTTGCCTGGTCTAAGATCTTTGCGCTTCCTCGGATGTCCATTTTCATAGAAATTATGACACACGTAGGAATGAGGTCATGGTTGCGACACCTCTTCAAGAAATTAAGGGATGTTGTAAATCTTGAATGCTTAGTCATGAGACCTTCCAACCGGCGCATTTTGTTTGCAATATCCAGTCCGTACTGGTGCACATAATGATTTCTTGTATTTACGCGAATACTACAGTTTTAAAATAAAACGATTTTCGGATTTTATCGCGTTTCTAATTAGTTTTTACAAACTATTTTTATTTTTATTTTCCGACGTTTCGGATGCTTTACAGCATCCGTGGTCACGGGGGGACTGAGGTCCTGAACATCCCGCTGTCACAGCTACCTTCGGCTACCGTCAACTTTATTTATTAATTTTAGATCCGATTTACGCAGTATGTGCTCACTGTATCTTGAGGTCTTGCAGTAGTATGCTTGATCTTGGATTTAATTTTATTAATGACTGGATCCCAAGCAGGTGGTAGTACCCAACCATCAGTACTCTATTGAAATTAGGATGTTTTTTAATGTCTATAGCCTCACGGATCATTCTGGGTAGGAATTGGTGTTCTTTCGCGAGGATATGTGGCTTGTCAAATCTATAATAATGGCTGGGCCCATCTAGAATGTGATTACAGACTGCAGACTTCCTAGAGTGTCTATGTTTAACATCAGCTAGGTGTTCTTTAACGCGAGTTTTTATAGATCTTTTTAAATTGAATTACTAGAACATTGAGGAAAGCTAAAGAATTATTTGCCTCTGACTCCATCATGAATTGAATTTTGGTGTGGATGGAGTTAAGATGATTCAAAAATGCAATAAGTTTATCTGAAGGTAAGATTGTGAAGGTGTCATCTATATACCGCTTGTAGAAACATGGCTGTACAGGAGCAGTAAGAAGGGCTTTCTCCTCAAAGTCCTCCATGAATATATTTCCGACAATGGGAGATACAGGTGAGCCCATCGCTACTCCGTCTACTTGCATGTAGAACTCTTCCTTCCACAACAGATACCCAGATGTCAAGCAATGTTTTAGTAAGTCTGCATATTCAGGTGGCATGTTGTTCTCTGTTAGTTCCCCTAGATACTATTGAGATGCATTCGTCAACTGGTAGACATGTAAATAGTGACTGTACATCAAAACTGACCATGGTAGGAATCCTTTGTGTGTGCTCTAGTGTGTCCTCTGAGCGGTGAAAGTATTTTCACTACATGTTGAGCCAATCTTTAAGTTGGTGAGTTGATTTGGCTTACTATAGGACGTAATGGAGCATTAGCCTTGTGTATTTTTGGCAACCCATACAACATCGGTGATTTTGCACATGTAGGTATTATCGATTTCACGTCTAGATCTAATTTTTCGGAAAGTTTTTTAACTAAATCACACTGGTAGTTTTAAGAGTTATAGTTGTTGGGTCTGTTTTGACCTTTTTGTAAGTACTTTTGTCCGATAATAGCTGTTGTATTTTTTTAATTATAATCCGACGTGTCCATTATTACCGTAGTCCATTAGTACCTTTGTCTGCGCGGAGAATTGTAAGTTCCATGTTTTGTCTTAAACTTTTTAACGCCATATATTCATCCTTGGGAAGATTCGGTTTTGGCACAGTACTTCGGCGTAACAATGGTGAAACATCTTGACGCAGGGCTTTCAAATCCTCCTTACAGATGTTATTTTTATACAAACAATTCTCTAAATTAGTAATAATTTGTTCGTACGGTATTTCGCGAGGTGTTATAGCGAAATTTAGGCCTTTCGATAATACTTTTAAAGTTGGTTCATCCAGAGATTGTTGTGATAGATTATAGACCGCGCGTGATCTATTGTCTATATCCGTACTTAATGGTTGCGATCCGTTTCTGAATCGAGTTTTCGCATTTGATTTGGTCGTTAATTTTTGATATTTAGTAATGTTTTTATTTTTGCATTGATTATATTTAGTTATTTCGCGCTTATGTAAAGTTTCCATGTAATTTTTAAAATCAAATGTCGTTAAAGCTGATTTTAAATCTCTGGATAACTTATCTATGGATGTATTTATGAAGTGTAATTCGGATCGTTTTTGTTGAACTGCCACCCGTAGTAACTTTTTACTTGCCTGGTCTAAGATCTTTGCGCTTCCTCGGATGTCGATTTTCATAGAAATTATGACACACGTAGGAATGAGGTCATGGTTGCGACACCTCTTCAAGAAATTAAGGGATGTTGTAAATCTTGAATGCTTAGTCATGAGACCTTCCAACCGGCGCATTTTGTTTGCAATATCCAGTCCGTACTGGTGCACATAATGATTTCTTGTATTTACGCGAATACTACAGTTTTAAAATAAAACGATTTTCGGATTTTATCGCGTTTCTAATTAGTTTTTACAAACTATTTTTATTTTTATTTTCCGACGTTTCGGATGCTTTACAGCATCCGTGGTCACGGGGGGACTGAGGTCCTGAACATCCCGCTGTCACAGCTACCTTCGGCTACCGTCAACTTTATTTATTAATTTTAGATCCGATTTACGCAGTATGTGCTCACTGTATCTTGAGGTCTTGCAGTAGTATGCTTGATCTTGGATTTAATTTTATTAATGACTGGATCCCAAGCAGGTGGTAGTACCCAACCATCAGTACTCTATTGAAATTAGGATGTTTTTTAATGTCTATAGCCTCACGGATCATTCTGGGTAGGAATTGGTGTTCTTTCGCGAGGATATGTGGCTTGTCAAATCTATAATAATGGCTGGGCCCATCTAGAATGTGATTACAGACTGCAGACTTCCTAGAGCATCTACATTTAACATCAGCTAGGTGTTCTTTAACGCGAGTTTTTATAGATCTTTTTGTTTGTCCTATGTAAGAGAGACCACATTCATAGTCAAGCTTGTCTTTTTAAGATATAGCTAACCTTGTCAGTGACTCCTCTGATGTATGGTAACACAGCAGGCACTCGTTCGACCGTGGCCGGCTTCAACAAAGATTTACCCAGGTAGATAGCTGTGAGCCGTGGGTAAATCTTTGTTTCAGAGAGCACGAGGGATCTGTGACAGTAAACACTTGGCCGCCGAGCTTCTTGTCTTGATGTAATAAACACAGTTGTAAGGGTAATATGACTAAATTAAGTTATAAATATTTCCATACAAAACTTAAAAATATTTTATTTAATCAAACTTTTGATGATCCTTACTCAGACACTGTTTCTCTTTATTGGATAAATTAAAAAGTAGGTTTTTAAATCCAATTCATTTACATGTGACCCCAATAGCTTTAGTTATTCCCAAAATATTTACCTATTCACTTGTAATTGTATTCGTAACACATCGCCCTTATGTTTATGTTATCCTGGTTCTCTACCTAATACTTTTAGAAAGACCGCCGCCGCACCGTTCGCGCCAAAGTGGCGGCTCGTTTGAAACATTTGCCGCACGAACCGTGAGTACCCACCGTGTGTAGGTGCAAACATAGGTATCTAATAACTATTGATCTTAATTTTTTTAAAAGACACATGTAGTTGTTATTTACAAATATGACGTTCAGGTAACCTAATTAGTGAAAAGAAAAAAAAAGTCTTACTTGTAATATTCTGTGCAGAGGTTTGCAGATAACAATGTGAAAGCGGAAAACAGCAAAGATAACTCATCGCAGAAGTCACATACATACACTTATGGCAGCAAATTCCTTTGAATAATCGAATGTACCACAGCACTGTATTTACCAACATAACCTCACAAAACTGGCTCGATATGAGATCCATGTTTTTCTAGGCATAAACGCATTCTGCGAAACACTGACTCAGTGGCATTATTCAGCATCTGGGGTGTTACAGTCTGAAATGCAGCGACTATTTTCTGCCGCATTTCTTCATCGTTGTTACACTCATTTGCGGTTGTTTGCTTTTCAAATATCCCCATAGAAAAAAATCTAATGGCGTTAAATCCGACAATCTCGCTGGCCATGCAATAGGACCTCCACGTCCAATCCACCTTGAGCCAAATCGCTGGGTAAGGTAGTCCCTGCACGACCGCGCAAAGTGAGCTGGAGCCCCATCATGCTGGAATACAACGGATGCGAATGTTGCCACTGGCAGGTCTTCCAGCATATTTTCAAGTTGGGTCTTCAGAAAGTTCTCATAGTTTTGCTCATTCAAATTTGATGATATGAACACCGGACCCTACAAGCAATCACCTATAAATGCCTGCCCAGACATTTATCCGCCGACGATGTTGAAAGTTGGATGAACGATACGCTCTTGGATTCTCGTGTGCCCACACATGGTGGTTGAGGCAGTTCAATAAGGCCCCTCGTGTAAATGAAGCCTCATCAGTCCATAAGACCTTCCGGTTGAATAAGGGGTCAATAGCTACTTGATCACAATACCATTGCGCAAACCCCTCACGTGGAAGGAAGTCACTCCTGACAAGTTCTTGGGTGTTGCGGTAGTGATACGGATGTTGACCGTCCCTATTCAATATCCTCCATACTGCTCCATGGTTAACACAAAAAACTAGTCCAGCACGGCGAGTACTGTATGTTGGGTCCTCATCAAAATATTCTAAAATATTACTTCCATAGCCGTGCTCAAAGTCGCGCTCAAAGTCACAAAATTGCGCTGGTGGAAAGAACCAGTTGTGTGTAATCTATTGACCAAATTCCTTACAACATGCATACGATCGAAGAACTCGGGGGCTATTTGGGTTTCCGGAAACGTACTGTTCGTTGTACAAGGTTCTAGCATCTGTTAACACACCATCACTAGCACCAACACACATTATCATATCGTAATACTCCGCGTTCGTATAACTCATTTTTCTTATTTTGGTCGTTCTTATTTTATAAATTTATCGTGGCGTATACTCGTAGACTATGGATGAAATTCCGGAGAGGTATTAAATAATATTACTTTATTTTCTAAACGACTTGTAAAAATCTTCTTCAGGGCTTTGGGCTCTATTAATAAAATATACTCACATCCATCTGGCAATAGTTCCTACATCTGTCCATGTAGCTCAATGAGAGCTTCTGCTGCATCCAGTACTATCATTGTTGCCATTGTGATCATAGACATTTTGAAACATGAATTATTCGTGACATATAGATTATGGATGAAATTCCGGAGAGGTATTAAATAATATTACTTTATTTTCTAAACGACTTGTAAAAATCTTCTGCAGGGCTTAGGGTTCTATTAATATAATGTACTCATATCCATCTGGCAATCCTTCCTACATCTGTCCATGTAGCTCAAGAAGAGCTTCTGCTGCATCTAGTTCTGTCATTGTTGCATTTTTGAACATAGACAGTTTAGCTTCAAAATACTATTATAGTCAGTCATTTATGTACATACTCCTAAGTATTACATTATATATAATAAAAAAAAATAGACTCATATCCATCTGGCAGTCGTTCCTACATCTGTCCATGTAGCTCAAGGAGAGGTTCTGCTGCATCCAGTTCTATCATTGTTGCACTTGTGATCATAGACATTTTGAAGCATGAATTTATCGTGGCGTATACTCGTAGACTATGGATGAAATTCCGGAGAGGTATTAAATAATATTACTTTATTTTCTAAACGACTTAGAAAAAAACTTCTGGAGGGCTTAGGGCTCTATTAATAAAATAAACTCACATCCATTTGGCAGTCGTTCCTACATCTGTCCATGTAGCTCAAGGAGAGCTTCTGCTGCATCCAGTTCTATCATTGTTGCCATTGTGATCATAGACATTTTGAAGCATGAATTTATCGTGGCGTATACTCGTAGACCTTGGATGAAATTCCGGAGAGGTATTAAATAATACTACTTTATTTACTAAAAGACTTGTAAAAATCTTCTGCAGGGCTTAGGGCTCTATTAATAAAATAAACTCACATCCATTTGGCAGTCGTTCCTACATCTGTCCATGTAGCTCAAGGAGAGCTTCTGCTGCATCTAGTTCTATCATTGTTGCCATTGTGATCATAGACATTTTGAAGCATGAATTTATCGTGGCGTATACTCGTAGACCATGGATGAAATTCCAGAGAGGTTTTAAATAATATTACTTTATTTACTAATAGACTTGTAAAAATCTTCTGCAGGGCTTAGGGCTCTATTAATATAATGTACTCACATCCATCTGGCAATCCTTCCTACATCTGTGCATGTAGCTCAAGGAAACTTCTGCTGCATCCAGTTCTATCAATGTTGCCATTGTGATCATAGACATTTTGAAGCATAATTTTATCGTGGCGTATACTCGTAGACTATGGATGAAATTCCGGAGAGGTATTAAATAATATTACTTTATTTTCTAAACGACTTGTAAAAATCTTCTGCAGGGCTTAGGGTTCTATTAATGTAATGTACTCATATCCATCTGGCAATCCTTCCTACATCTGTCCATGTAGCTCAAGGAGAGCTTCTGCTGCATCTAGTTCTATCATTGTTGCCATTGTGATCATAGACATTTTGAAGCATGAATTATTCGTGACATATAGGTTATGGATGAAATTCCAGAGAGGTTTTAAATAATATTACTTTATTTACTAATAGACTTGTAAAAATCTTCTGCAAGGCTTAGGGTTCTATTAATGTAATGTACTCATATCCATCTGGCAGTCGTTCCTACATCTGTGAATGTAGCTCAAGGAAACTTCTGCTGCATCCAGTTCTATCAATGTTGCCATTGTGATCATAGACATTTTGAAGCATGAATTATTCGTGACATATAGGTTATGGATGAAATTCGGAGAGGTATTAAATAATATTACTTCATTTACTAAAAGACTTGTAAAAATCTTCTGCTGCATCCAGTTCTATCATTGTTGCATTTGTGATCATAGACATTTTAGCTTCAGAAAACTATTATAGTCAGTCATTTATGTACATACTCCTAAGTACTATATTATAAATAATAAAAACTAGACTCACATCCATCTGGCAGTCGTTCCTACATCTGTCCATGTAGCTCAATGAGAGCTTCTGCTGCATCAGTACTATCATTGTTGCCATTGTGATCATAGACACTTTGAAGAATGAATTATTCGTGACATATAGGTTATGGATGAAATTCCGGAGAGGTTTTAAATAATATTACTTTATTTACTAATAGACTTTTAAAATCTTCTGCAGGGCTTAGGGTTCTATTAATGTAATGTACTCATATCCATCTGGCAATCCTTCCTACATCTGTAAATGTAGCTCAAGGAGAGCTTCTGCTGCATCAGTTCTATCATTGTTGCCATTGTGATCATGGACATTTTGAAGCATGAATTATTCGTGACATATAGATTATGGATGAAATTCAGAGAGGTTTTAAATAATATTACTTCATTTACTAAAAGACTTGTAAAAATCTTCTGCAAGGCTTAGGGTTCTATTAATAAAATAAACTCACATCCATTTGGCAGTCGTTCCTACATCTGTGCATGTAGCTCAAGGAAACTTCTGCTGCATCAGTACTATCATTGTTGCCATTGTGATCATAGACATTTTGAAGCATGAATTATTCGTGACATATAGATTATGGATGAAATTCCAGAGAGGTTTTAAATAATATTACTTCATTTACTAAAAGACTTGTAAAAATCTTCTGCAGGGCTTAGGGTTCTATTAATATAATGTACTCACATCCATCTGGCAATCCTTCCTACATCTGTAAAATCTTCTGCAGGGCTTAGGGTTCTATTAATAAAATAAACTCACATCCATTTGGCAGTCGTTCTACATCTGTCCATGTAGCTCAAGGAGAGCTTCTGCTGCATCTAGTTCTATAATTGTTGCATTTGTGAACATAGACAGTATAGCTTCAGAAAACTATTATAGTCAGTCATTTATGTACATACTCCTAAGTACTATATTATAAATAATAAAAAAACTAGACTCACATCCATCTGGCAGTCGTTCCTACATCTGTCCATGTAGCTAAATGTGAGCTACTGCTGCATCCAGTACTATCATTGTTGCCATTGTGATCATAGACATTTTGAAGCATGAATTATTCGTGACATATAGATTATGGATAAAATTCCGGAGAGGTTTTAAATAATATTACTTTATTTACTAATAGACTTGTAAAAATCTTCTGGTGCATCCAGTTCTGTCATTGTTGCCATTGTGATCATAGATATTTCGAAGCATGAATTATTCGTGACATATAGATTATGGATGAAGTTCCGGAGAGGTTTTAAATAATATTACTTCATTTACTAAAGGACCTGTAAAAATCTTATGCAAGGCTTAGTGTTTTATTAATATAATGTACTCACATTTATCTGGCAATCGTTCCTACATCTGTGCATGTAGCTCAAGAAGAGCTTCTGCTGCATCCAGTTCTATCATTATTTGCCATTGTGATCATAGATATTTCGAAGCATGAATTATTCGTGACATATAGATTATGGATGAAATTCCAGAGAGGTTTTAAATAATATTACTTCATTTACTAAAAGACTTGTAAAAATCTTCTGCAGGGCTTAGGGTTCTATTAATAAAATAAACTCACATCCATTTGGCAGTCGTTCCTACATCTGTCCATGTAGCTCAAGGAGAGCTTCTGCTGCATCCAGTTCTATCATTGTTGCATTTGTGAACATAGACAGTTTAGCTTCAGAAAACTATTATAGTCAGTCATTTATGTACATACTCCTAAGTACTATATTATAAATAATAAAAACTAGACTCACATCCATCTGGCAGTCGTTCTACATCTGTCCATGTAGCTCAATGAGAGCTTCTGCTGCATCAGTACTATCATTGTTGCCATTGTGATCATGGACATTTTGAAGCATGAATTATTCGTGACATATAGATTATGGATGAAATTCCAGAGAGGTTTTAAATAATATTACTTCATTTACTAAAAGACTTGTAAAAATCTTCTGCAAGGCTTAGGGTTCTATTAATATAATGTACTCATATCCATCTGGCAATCCTTCCTACATCTGTGCATGTAGCTCAAGGAGAGCTTCTGCTGCATCAGTTCTATCATTGTTGCATTTGTGAACATAGACAGTTTAGCTTCAGAAAACTATTATAGTCAGTCATTTATGTACATACTCCTAAGTACTATATTATAAATAATAAAAACTAGACTCACATCCATCTGGCAGTCGTTCTACATCTGTCCATGTAGCTCAATGAGAGCTTCTGCTGCATCAGTTCTATCATTGATGCCATTGTGATCATAGACATTTTGAAGCATGAATTTATCGTGGCGTATACTCGTAGACCATGGATGAAATTCCGGAGAGGTATTAAATAATATTACTTTATTTTCTAAACGACTTGTAAAAATCTTCTGCAGGGCTTAGGGCTCTATTAATAAAATAAACTCACATCCATTTGGCAGTCGTTCCTACATCTGTCCATGTAGCTCAAGGAGAGCTTCTGCTGCATCCAGTTCTATCATTGTTGCCATTGTGATCATAGACATTTTGAAGCATGAATTTATCGTGGCGTATACTCGTAGACCATGGATGAAATTCCGGAGAGGTATTAAATAATATTACTTTATTTTCTAAACGACTTGTAAAAATCTTCTGTAAGGCTTAGGGCTCTATTAATAAAATAAACTCACATCCATTTGGCAGTCGTTCCTACATCTGTGAATGTAGCTCAAGGAGGCTTCTGCTGCATCAGTTCTATCATTGTTGCCATTGTGATCATAGACATTTTGAAGCATGAATTTATCGTGGCGTATACTCGTAGACCATGGATGAAATTCCGGAGAGGTTTTAAATAATATTACTTTATTTACTAATAGACTTGTAAAAATCTTCTGCAGGGCTTAGGGCTCTATTAATATAATGTACTCACATTCATCTGGCAGTCGTTCCTACATCTGTGCATGTAGCTCAAGGAAACTTCTGCTGCATCCAGTTCTATCATTGTTGCCATTGTGATCATAGACATTTTGAAACATGAATTATTCGTGACATATAGGTTATGGATGAAATTCCGGAGAGGTATTAAATAATATTACTTTATTTACTAATAGACTTGTAAAAATCTTCTGCAGGGCTTAGGGTTCTATTAATATAATGTACTCACATTCATCTGGCTGTCGTTCCTACATCTGTCCATGTAGCTCAAGGAGAGCTTCTGCTGCATCCAGTACTATCATTGTTGCCATTGTGATCATAGACATTTTGAAGCATGAATTATTCGTGACATATAGGTTATGGATGAAATTCCAGAGAGGTTTTAAATAATATTACTTTATTTACTAATAGACTTGTAAAAATCTTCTGCAGGGCTTAGGGTTCTATTAATGTAATGTACTCATATCCATCTGGCAATCCTTCCTACATCTGTGCATGTAGCTCAAGGAAACTTCTGCTGCATCCAGTTCTATCATTGTTGCCATTGTGATCATGGACATTTTGAAGCATGAATTTATCGTGGCGTATACTCGTAGACCATGGATGAAATTCCAGAGAGGTTTTAAATAATATTACTTTATTTTCTAAACGACTTGTAAAAATCTTCTGCAGGGCTTAGGGTTCTATTAATAAAATAAACTCACATCCATTTGGCAGTCGTTCCTACATCTGTAAATGTAGCTCAAGGAAACTTCTGCTGCATCTAGTTCTATAATTGTTGCATTTGTGAACATAGACAGGTTTGCTTCAGAAAAGTATTATAGTCAGTCATTTATGTACATACTCCTAAGTACTATATTATAAATAATAAAAAAACTAGACTCACATCCATCTGGCAGTCGTCCCTACATCTGTCCATGTAGCTCAATGAGAGCTTCTGCTGCATCAAGTACTATCATTGTTGCCATTGTGATCATAGACATTTTGAAACATGAATTATTCGTGGCATATAGATTATGGATGAAATTCCGGAGAGGTTTTAAATAATATTACTTTATTTACTAATAGACTTGTAAAAATCTTCTGCAGGGCTTAGGGTTATATTAATGTAATGTACTCATATCCACCTGGCAATCCTTCTTACATCTGTGCATGTAGCTCAAGGAGAGCTTCTGCTGCATCCAGTTCTGTCAATGTTGCCATTGTGATCATAGACATTTTGAAGCATGAATTATTCGTGACATATAGATTATGGATGAAATTCCGGAGAGGTTTTAAATAATATTACTTCATTTACTAAAAGACTTGTAAAAATCTTCTGCAAGGCTTAATGTTTTATTAATATAATGTACTCACATTCATCTGGCAGTCGTTCCTACATCTGTGAATGTAGCTCAAGGAGAGCTTCTGCTGCAACAGTTCTATCATTGTTGCCATTGTGATCATAGACATTTTGAAGCATGAATTTATCGTGGCGTATACTCGTAGACTATGGATGAAATTCCGGAGAGGTATTAAATAATATTACTTCATGTACTAAAAGACTTGTGAAAATCTTCTGCAAGGCTTAGGGTTCTATTAATAAAATAAACTCACATCCATTTGGCAGTCGTTCCTACATCTGTCCATGTAGCTCAAGGAAACTTCTGCTGCATCAGTTCTATCATTATTTGCCATTGTGATCATAGACATTTTGAAGCATGAATTTATCGTGGCGTATACTCGTAGACCATAGATAAAATTCCGGAGAGGTATTAAATAATATTACTTCTTTTTCTAAACGACTTGTAAAACTCTTCTGCAGGGCTTAGGGCTCTATTAATAAAATAAACTCACATCCATTTGGCAGTCGTTCCTACATCTGTGCATGTAGCTCAAGGAGAGCTTCTGCTGCATCCAGTTCTATCATTGTTGCCATTGTGATCATGGACATTTTGAAGCATGAATTTATCGTGGCGTATACTCGTAGACCATAGATGAAATTCCGGAGAGGTTTTAAATAATATTACTTTATTTACTAATAGACTTGTAAAAATCTTCTGCAAGGCTTAGGGTTCTATTAATAAAATAAACTCACATCCATCTGGCAATCCTTCCTACATCTGTCCATGTAGCTCAAGGAGAGCTTCTGCTGCATCCAGTTCTATCATTGTTGCCATTGTGATCATAGACATTTTGAAGCATGATTTATCGTGGCGTATACTCGTAGACTATGGATGAAATTCCGGAGAGGTATTAAATAATACTACTTTATTTACTAAACGACTTGTAAAAATCTTCTGTAAGGCTTAGTGCTCTATTAATAAAATATACTCACATTCATCTGTCAGTCGTTCCTACATCTGTCCATGTAGCTCAAGGAGAGCTTCTGCTGCATCCAGTACAGTCATTGTTGCCGTTTTGATCATAGACCTTTTGAAGCATGAATTATTCGTGACATAGGTAATGGATGAAATTCCGGAAAGGTTTTAAATAATATCACTTTATTTACTAAAAGACTTGTAAAAATCTTCTGCTGCATCCAGTTCTATCATTATTTGCCATTGTGATCATAGACATTTTGAAATATGAATTATTCGTGACATATAGGTTATGGATGAAATTCCAGAGAGGTTTTAAATAATATTACTTTATTTACTAAAATACTTGTAAAAATCTTCTGCAGGGCTTAGGGTTCTATTAATATAATTACTCATATCCATCAGGCAATCCTTCCTACATCTGTGAATGTAGCTCAAGGAGAGCTTCTGCTGCATCCAGTTCTATCATTGTTGCCATTGTGATCATAGATATTTCGAAGCATGAATTATTCGTGACATATAGATTATGGATGAAATTCCAGAGAGGTTTTAAATAATAGTACTTCATTTACTAAAAGACTTGTAAAAATCTTCTGCAAGGCTTAGGGTTCTATTAATATAATGTACTCCCATCCATCTGGCAGTCGTTCCTACATCTGTCCATGTAGCTCAAGGAGAGCTTCTGCTGCATCCAGTACTATCATTGTTGCCACTGTGGTCATGGACATTTTGAAGCATGAATTTATTGTGGCGTATACTCGTAGACTATGGATAAAATTCCGGAGAGGTATTAAATAATATTACTTCTTTTTCTAAACGACTTGTTAAACTCTTCTGCAGGGCTTAGGGTTCTATTAATATAATGTACTCATATCCATCTGGCAATCCTTCCTACATCTGTGCATGTAGCTCAAGGAGAGCTTCTGCTGCATCCAGTTCTATCATTGTTGCCATTGTGATCATAGACATTTTGAAGCATGAATTATAATAATAATAATAATAATAATTTATTGCATAAAACATGGTATATACAGATGTTACATTACACCACAATTGAGAGCAAGCATGTTTAGCTACATATATTAACAGCGTGCCATTTTTTTACAGAAAATATGAATTTTTATTTTTAGAAAGAATTTGTAGAGTATATATGTCATATTTCAATTTTTTTATTTACTTATTTAATCTATCAGTTCCTTAACACTATAAAATTATTTCCATTAAGCCATTCATGCAACTTTATTTAAGATAATCTAAAATTTAACGTTTTAAAAAAACAGGAATTTTTTTGTATATATGTACACACATTGCTAAACAGTTTTTATTATATTTAGCTAGTTTAGGAACATCATTAAATACTAGCCTGTGTGGATCTCGGCGAAGTCGTGGATTACGATCATTTGAAGTAGTAAATAATTCTTTATTCTTAAATACAAATACACATATCTCATAAATATAGAGACGGTAACGACAATAAACCAAACTTTTTAAATGTTGGCTGGCACGATTCTTGTGGTTTCAGTCCGCCTAACGCTCTAATGCACTTTTTTTGTGCGACAAATGCTCTTTTGATATTTGTACCGTTACCCCAAATTATAAGACCATAACGTAGTAGTGATTGTACGTATGCGTGGTAAGATAGAATAGCAGTATTTATATTTGTCACGTTTTTATTCGTTTAAGTGCATATACAAATTTATTTATTCGAGTCGATACACTATCTACATGTGTTTTCCAATTAATTTCTTCATCTATAATAACTCCTAAGAACTTTGTATTTGACGCTTCTTTAATTTTAGGGATATTAAGTTTCAAATTGAGTTTATTATTATTAGATTTATTAAATTGTATGTATACAGATTTATGAAGATTAATTTTAAGTTATTTATGTCAAGCCATTTAATTAATTTATCGATAGTATTATTTATGTCACATTCATGATTAGCAATTGTATTATTCTTTTTATTAGTTGTAATTATAATGGAGATGTCATCGGCGAATAATACACATTTGTGATTTGTAACTGTAATTATGTCATTTACATATAATAAAAATAAAATCGGACCTAATACACTTCCTTGTGGAACGCCATATTTGTTGTATTTGTATTCTGATGAGTAAGGTATCATTTCTCTATTTTTATTCATTTTATTGATTACAACACATTGTTTTCTATTATACAGATATGACGATACCCACTGAAGTACAAGTCCTCTAATTCCGATAACCTGTAGCTTTTGTAACAATAATTCGTGTGAAACCAGATCGAAAGCTTTTGACAAGTCAAAAACAACCCCGTGGTTAGATAATTATTGTTGATACCAGTAAGTATTTCTTTAAAAGTGAAAACATGGCTAATGTAGTCGATTTATGTTTTTGAAAACCATATTGCTCTTTTATTATTATTTTAAACTTATTACAATATTCGTTTAACCTTTTATTCATGCATTTCTCATAGATTTTTGAAAATACCGATATTAAAGTTACTGGGCGGTAATTATTGATATCGGTTGTTTCACCTTTTTTAAATAATGGCTTAACAATAGACAATTTTAAGTCAGTCGGAAAAGATCCATTTGAAAATGACAAATTTATTAAATAGGTTAAAACTTTGATTAATTCATTAATACAGATCTTTAATACTTTTGTATTTATTTCGTCATATCCTTCAGAAGAGGTGTTACTCAATGACATTATTTCTTGAGCTAC
The DNA here is from genome assembly GCA_029286605.1 of Sericinus montela. Lineage (NCBI taxonomy): Eukaryota > Metazoa > Arthropoda > Insecta > Lepidoptera > Papilionidae > Sericinus > Sericinus montela. The sequence continues at coordinate 7,390,180 of JAGSMR010000020.1, forward strand.
CTCGCTTTCCGTCATCAGTTTAATAAACATAGAATTGATGGTCCATTTTAATTTGTTGCCGGGTTTTATATTATTTTGTACTGAGCCGTGTGTTAAATTTATGAAATAATTATTGAAGGCGGACGCTATTTCTATAGGATTAATAATTGTCTTATCATTTATTTTATATTTTCAATCTCTTTTGGATAACTACATTGTATTTCATTTTAATTACTTTCAAGTGGCTTTGCACTTATTTTGGTTTCTATTAATGAACTTTATATTTGCATACTTTTTGAGTAAAATACAATTTTTAGAATTTTGGAATACTCTTTATATTTAAATTTATTAATAAAATTTTATTTTATATTTTCAATCTCTTTTGGATAACTACATTGTATTTCATTTTAATTACTTTCAAGTGGCTTTGCACTTATTTTGGTTTCTATTAATGAACTTTATATTTGCATACTTTTTGAGTAAAATACAATTTTTAGAATTTTGGAATACTCTTTATATTTAAATTTATTAATAAAAATAAACTCACATCCATTTGGCAGTCGTTCCTACATCTGTGCATGTAGCTCAAGGAGAGCTTCTGCTGCATCAGTTCTATCATTGTTGCCATTGTGATCATAGACATTTTGAAGCATGAATTATTCGTGACATATAGGTTATGGATGAAATTCCGGAGAGGTATTAAATAATATTACTTCATTTACTAAAAGACTTGTAAAAATCTTCTGCAGGGCTTAGGGTTCTATTAATATAATGTACTCATATCCATCTGGCAATCCTTCCTACATCTGTGAATGTAGCTCAAGGAGAGCTTCTGCTGCATCAGTTCTATCATTGTTGCCATTGTGATCATAGACATTTTGAAGCATGAATTATTCGTGACATATAGATCATGGATGAAATTCCGGAGAGGTATTAAATAATATTACTTCATTTACTAAAAGACTTGTAAAAATCTTCTGCAGGGCTTAGGGTTCTATTAATATAATGTACTCACATTCATCTGGCAGTCGTTCCTACATCTGTGAATGTAGCTCAAGGAGAGCTTCTGCTGCATCAGTTCTATCATTGTTGCCATTGTGATCATAGACATTTTGAAGCATGAATTATTCGTGACATATAGGTTATGGATGAAATTCCGGAAAGGTTTGAAATAATATCACTTTATTTACTAAAAGACTTGTAAAAATCTTCTGCAGGGCTTAGGGTTCTATTAATATAATGTACTCACATTCATCTGGCAGTCGTTCCTACATCTGTGCATGTAGCTCAAGGAGAACTTCTGCTGCATCCAGTTCTATCATTGTTGCCATTGTGATCATAGACATTTTGAAGCATGAATTTATCGTGGCGTATACTCGTAGACTATAAATGAAATTCCGGAGAGGTATTAAATAATATAACTTCATTTACTAAAAGACTTGTAAAACTCTTCTGCAGGGCTAAGGGTTTTATTAATATAATGTACTCATATCCATCTGGCAGTCGTTCCTACATCTGTGAATGTAGCTCAAGGAGAGCTTCTGCTGCATCAGTTCTATCATTGTTGCCATTGTGATCATAGACATTTTGAAGCATGAATTATTCGTGACATATAGATTATGGATGAAATTCCGGAGAGGTTTTAAATAATATTACTTTAGTTACTAAAAGACTTGTAAAAATCTTCTGCAGGGCTTAGGGTTCTATTAATGTAAAGTATTCATATCCATCTGGCAATCCTTCCTACATCTGTGAATGTAGCTCAAGGAGAGCTTCTGCTGCATCCAGTTCTATTATTGTTGCCATTGTGATCATAGACATTTTGAAGCATGAATAATTCGTGACACATAGGTTATGGATGAAATTCCGGAGAGGTTTTAAATATTATTTTCTTTACTAAAAGACTTGTAAGAATCTTCTGCAAGGCTTAGGGTTCTATTAATATAATGTACTCACATCCATCTGGCAGTCGTTCCTACATCTGTCCATGTAGCTCAAGGAGAGCTTCTGCTGCATCCAGTACTATCATTGTTGCCACTGTGGTCATAGAAATTTTGAAGCATGAATTTATCGTGGCGTATACTCGTAGACAGGTATTAAATAATATTACTTCTTTTTCTAAACGACTTGTAAAACTCTTCTGCAGGGCTTAGGGTTCTATTAATATAATGTACTCATATCCATCTGGCAATCCTTCCTACACCTATGCATGTAGCTCAAAGAGAGCTTCTGCTGCATCCAGTTCTATCATTGTTGCAGTTCTATCATTGTTGCCATTGTGATCATGGACATTTTGAAGCATGAATTTATCGTGGCGTATACTCGTAGACTATGGATGAAATTCCGGAAAGGTTTTAAATAATATCACTTTATTTACTAAAAGACTTGTAAAAATCTTCTGCAGGGCTTAGGGTTCTATTAATATAATGTACTCATATCCATCTGGCAATCCTTCCTACATCTGTGCATGTAGCTCAAAGAGAGCTTCTGCTGCTTCCAGTTCTATCATTGTTGCATTTGTGAACATAGACAATTTAGCTTCAGAAAACTATTATAGTCAGTCATTTATGTACATACTCCTAAGTACAATATTAAAAATAATAAAAAAACAAGACTCACATCCATCTGGCAGTCGTTCCAACATCTGTCCATGTAGCTCAAGGAAACTTCTGCTGCATCAGTTCTATCATTGTTGCCATTGTGATCATAGACATTTTGAAGCATGAATTATTCGTGACATATAGATTATGGATGAAATTCCGGAGAGGTATTAAATAATATTACTTTATTTACTAATAGACTTGTAAAAATCTTCTGCAGGGCTTAGGGTTCTATTAATGTAATGTACTCATATCCATCTGGCAATCCTTCCTACATCTGTGAATGTAGCTCAAGGAAACTTCTGCTGCATCAGTTCTATCATTGTTGCCATTGTGATCATAGACATTTTGAAGCATGAATTATTCGTGACATATAGATTATGGATGAAATTCCGGAGAGGTATTAAATAATATTACTTTATTTTCTAAACGACTTGTAAAAATCTTCTGCAGGGCTTAGGGTTCTATTAATATAATGTACTCACATTCATCTGGCAGTCGTTCCTACATCTGTCCATGTAGCTCAATGAGAGCTTCTGCTACATCCATTTCTATCATTGTTGCATTTGTGAACATAGACAATTTAGCTTCAGAAAACTATTATAGTCAGTCATTTATGTACATACTCCTAAGTACTATATTATAAATAATAAAAACTAGACTCACATCCATCTGGCAGTCGTTCCTACATCTGTGAATGTAGCTCAAGGAGAGCTTCTGCTGCATCAGTTCTATCATTGTTGCCATTGTGATCATGGACATTTTGAAGCATGAATTTATCGTGGCGTATACTCGTAGACAGGTATTAAATAATATAACTTCATTTACTAAAAGACTTGTAAAACTCTTCTGCAGGGCTAAGGGTTCTATTAATATAATGTACTCATATCCATCTGGCAATCCTTCTTACATCTGTGCATGTAGCTCAAGGAGAGCTTCTGCTGCATCCAGTTCTATCATTGTTGCATTTGTGAACATAGACAATTTAGCTTCAGAAAACTATTATAGTCAGTCATTTATGTACATACTCCTAAGTACTATATTATAAATAATAAAAAAACTAGACTCACATCCATCTGGCAGTCGTTCCTACATCTGTCCATGTAGCTCAAGGAAACTTCTGCTGCATCAGTTCTATCATTGTTGCCATTGTGATCATAGACACTTTGAAGTATGAATTATTCGTGACATATAGATTATGGATAAAATTCCGGAGAGGTTTTAAATAATATTACTTTATTTACTAAAAGACTTGTAAAAATCTTCTGCAGGGCTTAGGGTTCTATTAATGTAATGTACTCATATCCATCTGGCAATCCTTCCTACATCTGTGAATGTAGCTCAAGGAGAGCTTCTGCTGCATCCAGTTCTATCATTGTTGCCATTGTGATCATAGACATTTTGAAATATGAATTATTCGTGACATATAGGTTATGGATGAAATTCCAGAGAGGTTTTAAATAATATTACTTTATTTACTAAAATACTTGTAAAAATCTTCTGCAGGGCTTAGGGCTCTATTAATATAATGTACTCACATTCATCTGGCTGTCGTTCCTACATCTGTGAATGTAGCTCAAGGAGAGCTTCTGCTGCATCCAGTTCTATCATTATTTGCCATTGTGATCATAGACATTTTGAAGCATGAATTATTCGTGACATATAGATCATGGATGAAATTCCGGAGAGGTATTAAATAATATTACTTCATTTACTAAAAGACTTGTAAAAATCTTCTGCAGGGCTTAGGGCTCTATTAATAAAATAAACTCACATCCATTTGGCAGTCGTTCCTACATCTGTCCATGTAGCTCAAGGAAACTTCTGCTGCATCAGTTCTATCATTGTTGCATTTGTGAACATAGACAATTTAGCTTCAGAAAACTATTATAGTCAGTCATTTATGTACATACTCTAAGTACTATATTATAAATAATAAAAACTAGACTCACATCCATCTGGCAGTCGTTCCTACATCTGTGAATGTAGCTCAAGGAAACTTCTGCTGCATCAATTTCTATCATTGTTGCCATTGTGATCATAGACACTTTGAAGAATGAATTATTCGTGACATATAGATTATGGATGAAATTCCGGAGAGGTATTAAATAATATTACTTTATTTTCTAAACGACTTGTAAAACTCTTCTGCAGGGCTTAGGGTTCAATTAATATAATGTACTCATATCCATCTGACAATCCTTCCTACATCTGTGCATGTAGCTCAAGGAGAGCTTCTGCTGCATCCAGTTCTATCATTGTTGCATTTGTGAACATAGACAATTTAGCTTCAGAAAACTATTATAGTCAGTCATTTATGTACATACTCCTAAGTACTATATTATAAATAATAAAAACTAGACTCACATCCATCTGGCAGTCGTTCTACATCTGTCCATGTAGCTCAATGAGAGCTTCTGCTGCATCAGTTCTATCATTGTTGCATTTGTGAACATAGACAATTTAGCTTCAGAAAACTATTATAGTCAGTCATTTATGTACATACTCCTAAGTACTATATTATAAATAATAAAAACTAGACTCACATCCATCTGGCAGTCGTTCTACATCTGTCCATGTAGCTCAAGGAAACTTCTGCTGCATCAGTACTATCATTGTTGCCATTGTGATCATGGACATTTTGAAGCATGAATTATTCGTGACATATAGATTATGGATGAAATTCCAGAGAGGTTTTAAATAATATTACTTCATTTACTAAAAGACTTGTAAAAATCTTCTGCCGGGCTTAGGGTTCTATTAATGTAATGTACTCATATCCATCTGGCAATCCTTCCTACATCTGTGAATGTAGCTCAAGGAGAGCTTCTGCTGCATCAGTTCTATCATTGTTGCATTTGTGAACATAGACAATTTAGCTTCAGAAAACTATTATAGTCAGTCATTTATGTACATACTCCTAAATACTATATTATAAATAATAAAAAAACTAGACTCACATCCATCTGGCAGTCGTTCCTACGTCTGTCCATGTAGCTCAATAAGAGCTTCTGCTGCATCCAGTACTATCATTGTTGCCATTGTGATCATGGACATTTTGAAGCATGAATTATTCGTGACATATAGATTATGGATGAAATTCCAGAGAGGTTTTAAATAATATTACTTCATTTACTAAAAGACTTGTAAAAATCTTCTGCCGGGCTTAGGGTTCTATTAATGTAATGTACTCATATCCACCTGGCAATCCTTCCTACATCTGTGAATGTAGCTCAAAGAGAGCTTCTGCTGCATCCAGTTCTATCATTGTTGCCATTGTGATCATAGACATTTTAAAGCATGAATTATTCGTGACATATAGGTTATGGATGAAATTCCAGAGAGGTTTTAAATAATATTACTTCATTTACTAAAAGACTTGTAAAAATCTTCTGCAGGGCTTAGGGTTCTATTAATGTAATGTACTCACATCCATCTGGCAGTCGTTCCTACATCTGTGCATGTAGCTCAAGGAAACTTCTGCTGCATCAGTTCTATCATTATTGCCATTGTGATCATAGATATTTCAAAGCATGAATTATTCGTGACATATAGGTTATGGATGAAATTCGGAGAGGTATTAAATAATATTACTTTATTTACTAATAGACTTGTAAAAATCTTGTGCAGGGCTTAGGGTTCTATTAATGTAATGTACTCACATCTATCTGGCAATCCTTCCTACATCTGTCCATGTAGCTCAAGGAGAGCTTCTGCTGCATCCAGTTCTATCATTATTTGCCATTGTGATCATAGACATTTTGAAGCATGAATTATTCGTGACATATAGATCATGGATGAAATTCGGAGAGGTATTAAATAATATTACTTTATTTACTAATAGACTTGTAAAAATCTTCTGCAAGGCTTAGGGTTCTATTAATATAATGTACTCACATTCATCTGGCAGTCGTTCCTACATCTGTCCATGTAGCTCAAGGAAACTTCTGCTGCATCTAGTTCTATAATTGTTGCATTTGTGAACATAGACAATTTAGCTTCAGAAAACTATTATAGTCAGTCATTTATGTACATACTCTAAGTACTATATTATAAATAATAAAAACTAGACTCACATCCATCTGGCAGTCGTTCTACATCTGTCCATGTAGCTCAAGGAAACTTCTGCTGCATCCAGTACTATCATTGTTGCCATTGTGATCATAGACATTTTGAAGCATGAATTATTCGTGGCGTATACTCGTAGACCATAGATGAAATTCCGGAGAGGTATTAAATAATATTACTTTTTTTTCTAAACGACTTGTAAAAATCTTCTGCAGGGCTTAGGGCTCTATTAATAAAATAAACTCACATCCATTTGGCAGTCGTTCCTACATCTGTCCATGTAGCTCAAGGAGAGCTTCTGCTGCATCTATTTCTATAATTGTTGCATTTGTGAACATAGACAGTTTAGCTTCAGAAAACTATTATAGTCAGTCATTTATGTACATACTCCTAAGTACTATATTATAAATAATAAAAAAACTAGACTCACATCCATCTGGCAGTCGTTCCTACATCTGTCCATGTAGCTCAATGAGAGCTTCTGCTGCATCCAGTACTATCATTGTTGCCATTGTGATCATAGACACTTTGAAGAATGAATTATTCGTGACATATAGGTTATGGATGAAATTCCGGAGAAGTTTTAAATAATATTACTTTATTTACTAATAGACTTTTAAAAATCTTCTGCCGGGCTTAGGGTTCTATTAATGTAATGTACTCATATCCATCTGGCAATCCTTCCTACATCTGTGAATGTAGCTCAAGGAGAGCTTCTGCTGCATCCAGTTCTATCATTGTTGCCATTGTGATCATAGACATTTTAAAGCATGAATTATTCGTGACATATAAATTATGGATGAAATTCCGGAGAGGTTTTAAATAATATTACTTCATTTACTAAAAGACTTGTAAAAATCTTCTGCAAGGCTTAGGGTTCTATTAATATAATGTACTCACATTTATCTGGCAGTCGTTCCTACATCTGTGCATGTAGCTCAAGGAGAGCTTCTGCTGCATCTAGTTCTACCATTTTGGCCATTGTGATCATAGACATTTTGAAGCATGAATTTATCGTGGCGTATACTCGTAGACCATGGGTGAAATTCCGGAGAGGTATTAAATAATATTACTTTATTTTCTAAACGACTTGTAAAAATCTTCTGCAGGGCTTAGGGCTCTATTAATAAAATAAACTCACATCCATTTGGCAGTCGTTCCTACATCTGTCCATGTAGCTCAAGGAGAGCTTCTGCTGCATCTATTTCTATAATTGTTGCATTTGTGAACATAGACAGTTTAGCTTCAGAAAACTATTATAGTCAGTCATTTATGTACATACTCTAAGTACTATATTATAAATAATAAAAACTAGACTCACATCCATCTGGCAGTCGTTCTACATCTGTCCATGTAGCTCAATGAGAGCTTCTGCTGCATCCAGTTCTATCATTGTTGCATTTGTGAACATAGACAGGTTAGCTTCAGAAAACTATTATAGTCAGTCTATTATGTACATACTCCTAAGTACAATATTATAAATAATAAAAAAACAAGACTCACATCCATCTGGCAGTCGTTCCAACATCTGTCCATGTAGCTCAAGGAGAGCTTCTGCTGCGTCTAGTTCTATCATTGTTGCATTTGTGAACATAGACAGGTTAGCTTCAGAAAACTATTATAGTCAGTCTATTATGTACATACTCCTAAGTACTACATTATAAATAATAAAAAACTAGACTCACATCCATCTGGCAGTCGTTCTACATCTGTCCATGTAGCTCAAGGAAACTTCTGCTGCATCTAGTTCTATAATTGTTGCATTTGTGAACATAGACAGTTTAGCTTCAGAAAACTATTATAGTCAGTCATTTATGTACATACTCCTAAGTACTATATTATAAATAATAAAAACTAGACTCACATCCATCTGGCAGTCGTTCCTACATCTGTCCATGTAGCTCAATGAGAGCTTCTGCTGCATCAGTACTATCATTGTTGCCATTGTGATCATAGACATTTTGAAGCATGAATTATTCGTGACATATAGATTATGGATGAAATTCCAGAGAGGTTTTAAATAATATTACTTCATTTACTAAAAGACTTGTAAAAATCTTCTGCAAGGCTTAGGGTTCTATTAATATAATGTACTCACATTCATCTGGCAGTCGTTCCTACATCTGTGAATGTAGCTCAAGGAAACTTCTGCTGCATCCAGTTCTATCATTATTGCATTTGTGAACATAGACAATTTAGCTTCAGAAAACTATTATAGTCAGTCATTTATGTACATACTCCTAAGTACTATATTATAAATAATAAAAACTAGACTCACATCCATCTGGCAATCCTTCCTACATCTGTGAATGTAGCTCAAGGAGAGCTTCTGCTGCATCAGTACTATCATTGTTGCCATTGTGATCATAGACATTTTGAAGCATGAATTATTCGTGACATATAGATTATGGATGAAATTCGGAGAGGTATTAAATAATATTACTTCATTTACTAAAAGACTTGTAAAAATCTTCTGCAGGGCTTAGGGTTCTATTAATATAATGTACTCACATTCATCTGGCAGTCGTTCCTACATCTGTCCATGTAGCTCAAGGAAACTTCTGCTGCATCAGTACTATCATTGTTGCATTTGTGAACATAGACAATTTAGCTTCAGAAAACTATTATAGTCAGTCATTTATGTACATACTCCTAAGTACTATATTATAAATAATAAAAACTAGACTCACATCCATCTGGCAGTCGTTCCTACATCTGTCCATGTAGCTCAAGGAAACTTCTGCTGCATCAGTTCTATCATTGTTGCCATTGTGATCATAGACATTTTGAAGCATGAATTTATCGTGGCGTATACTCGTAGACTATGGATGAAATTCCGGAGAGGTTTTAAATAATATTACTTTATTTACTAAAAGACTTGTAAAAATCTTCTGCAGGGCTTAGGGTTCTATTAATATAATGTACTCACATTCATCTGGCAGTCGTTCCTACATCTGTGCATGTAGCTCAAGGAGAGCTTCTGCTGCATCCAGTACTATCATTGTTGCCATTGTGATCATAGACATTTTGAAGCATGAATTATTCGTGGCGTATACTCGTAGACCATAGATGAAATTCCGGAGAGGTATTAAATAATATTACTTTTTTTTCTAAACGACTTGTAAAAATCTTCTGCAGGGCTTAGGGCTCTATTAATAAAATAAACTCACATCCATTTGGCAGTCGTTCCTACATCTGTCCATGTAGCTCAAGGAGAGCTTCTGCTGCATCTATTTCTATAATTGTTGCATTTGTGAACATAGACAGTTTAGCTTCAGAAAACTATTATAGTCAGTCATTTATGTAAATACTCCTAAGTACTATATTATAAATAATAAAAAAACTAGACTCACATCCATCTGGCAGTCGTTCCTACATCTGTCCATGTAGCTCAATGAGAGCTTCTGCTGCATCCAGTACTATCATTGTTGCCATTGTGATCATAGACATTTTGAGGCATGAATTATTCGTGACATATAGGTTATGGATGAAATTCCGGAGAGGTATTTAATAATATTACTTTATTTACTAATAGACTTGTAAAAATCTTTTGCAGGGCTTAGGGTTCTATTAATATAATGTACTCACATCCATCTGGCAATCCTTCCTACATCTGTGAATGTAGCTCAAGGAGAGCTTCTGCTGCATCTATTTCTATAATTGTTGCCATTGTGATCATAGACATTTTAAAGCATGAATTATTCGTGACATATAGATTATGGATGAAATTCCGGAGAGGTATTAAATAATATTACTTCATTTACTAAAAGACTTGTAAAAATCTTCTGCAGGGCTTAGGGTTCTATTAATATAATGTACTCATATCCATCTGGCAATCCTTCCTACATCTGTGCATGTAGCTCAAGGAGAGCTTCTGCTGCATCTAGTTCTATAATTGTTGCATTTGTGAACATAGACAATTTAGCTTCAGAAAACTAATATAGTCAGTCATTTATGTACATACTCCTAAGTACTACATTATAAATAATAAAAAAACTAGACTCACATCCATCTGGCAGTCGTTCCTACATCTGTCCATGTAGCTCAAGGAGAGCTTCTGCTGGATCCAGTACTATCATTGTTGCCATTGTGATCATAGACATTTTGAAGCATGAATTATTCGTGACATATAGATTATGGATGAAATTCCGGAGAGGTTTTAAATAATATTACTTTATTTACTAATAGACTTTTAAAAATCTTCTGCCGGGCTTAGGGTTCTATTAATGTAATGTACTCATATCAATCTGGCAATCCTTCCTACATCTGTGAATGTAGCTCAAGGAGAGCTTCTGCTGCATCCAGTTCTATCATTGTTGCCATTGTGATCATAGACATTTTGAAGCATGAATTATTCGTGACATATAGATTATGGATGAAATTCGGAGAGGTATTAAATAATATTACTTTATTTACTAATAGACTTGTAAAAATCTTCTGCAAGGCTTAGGGTTCTATTAATATAATGTACTCACATCCATCTGGCAGTCGTTCTACATCTGTCCATGTAGCTCAATAAGAGCTTCTGCTGCATCAGTACTATCATTGTTGCATTTGTGAACATAGACAGTTTAGCTTCAGAAAACTATTATAGTCAGTCATTTATGTACATACTCCTAAGTACTATATTATAAATAATAAAAACTAGACTCACATCCATCTGGCAGTCGTTCCTACATCTGTGCATGTAGCTCAAGGAGAGCTTCTGCTGCATCAGTACTATCATTGTTGCCATTGTGATCATAGACATTTTGAATTATTTTTGAATTATTCGTGACATATAGGTTATGGATGAAATTCCGGAGAGGTTTTAAATAATATTACTTTATTTACTAATAGACTTGTAAAAATCTTCTGCAGGGCTTAGGGTTCTATTAATGTAATGTACTCATATCCATCTGGCAATCCTTCCTACATCTGTGAATGTAGCTCAAGGAGAGCTTCTGCTGCATCCAGTTCTATCATTGTTGCCATTGTGATCATTGATATTTTGAAGCATGAATTATTCGTGACATATAGATTATGGATGAAATTCGGAGAGGTATTAAATAATATTACTTCATTTACTAAAAGACTTGTAAAAATCTTCTGCAGGGCTTAGGGTTCTATTAATATAATGTACTCACATTCATCTGGCAGTCGTTCTACATCTGTCCATGTAGCTCAAGGAGAGCTTCTGCTGCATCAGTTCTATCATTATTTGCCATTGTGATCAAAGTCATTTTGAAGCATGAATTATTCGTGACATATAGATCATGGATGAAATTCCAGAGAGGTTTTAAATAATATTACTTCATTTACTAAAAGACTTGTAAAAATCTTCTGCTGCATCAGTTCTATCATTGTTGCCATTGTGATCAAAGTCATTTTGAAGCATGAATTTATCGTGGCGTATACTCGTAGACTATGGATGAAATTCCGGAGAGGTATTAAATAATATTACTTTATTTTCTAAACGACTTGTAAAAATCTTCTGCAGGGCTTAGGGTTCTATTAATGTAATGTACTCATATCCATCTGGCAATCCTTCCTATATCTGTGAATGTAGCTCAAGGAGAGCTTCTGCTGAATCCAGTTCTATCATTGTTGCCATTGTGATCAAAGTCATTTTGAAGCATGAATTTATCGTGGCGTATACTCGTAGACTATGGATGAAATTCCGGAGAGGTATTAAATAATATTACTTTATTTTCTAAACGACTTGTAAAAATCTTCTGCAGGGCTTAGGGTTATATTAATGAAATGTACTCATATCCATCTGGCAATCCTTCCTGCATCTGTGAATGTAGCTCAAGGAGAGCTTCTGCTGCATCCAATTCTATCATTGTTGCCATTGTGATCATAGACATTTTGAAGCATGAATTTATCGTGGCGTATACTCGTAGACCATGGATGAAATTCCGGAGAGGTATTAAATAATACTACTTTATTTTCTAAACGACTTGTAAAAATCTTCTGCAGGGCTTAGGGCTCTATTAATAAAATAAACTCACATCCATTTGGCAGTCGATCCTACATCTGTCCATGTAGCTCAAGAAGAGCTTCTGCTGCATCCAGTTCTATAATTGTTGCCATTGTGATCATAGACATTTGAAGCATGAATTTATCGTGGCGTATACTCGTAGACCATAGATAAAATTCCGGAGAGGTATGAAATAATATTACTTCTTTTTCTAAACGACTTGTAAAACTCTTCTGCAGGGCTTAGGGTTCAATTAATATAATGTACTCATATCCATCTGGCAATCCTTCCTACATCTGTGCATGTAGCTCAAGGAAACTTCTGCTGCATCCAGTTCTATCATTGTTGCCATTGTGATCAAAGTCATTTTGAAGCATGAATTTATCGTGGCGTATACTCGTAGACTATGGATGAAATTCCGGAGAGGTATTAAATAATATTACTTTATTTTCTAAACGACTTGTAAAACTCTTCTGCAGGGCTTAGGGTTCTATTAATATAATGTACTCATATCCATCTGGCAATCCTTCCTACATCTGTGCATGTAGCTCAAGGAGAGCTTCTGCTGCATCCAGTTCTATCATTATTGCATTTGTGAACATAGACAATTTAGCTTCAGATAACTATTAAAGTCAGTCATTTATGTACATAGTCCTAAGTACTATATTATAAATAATAAAAAAACAAGACTCACATCCATCTGGCAGTCGTTCCTACATCTGTCCATGTAGCTCAAGGAGAGCTTCTGATGCATCCAGTACTATCATTGTTGCCATTGTGATCATAGACATTTTGAAGCATGAATTATTCGTGACATATAGGTTATGGATGAAATTCCAGAGAGGTTTTAAATAATATTACTTTATTTACTAATAGACTTGTAAAAATCTTTTGCAGGGCTTAGGGTTCTATTAATGTAATGTACTCACATCCATCTGGCAATCCTTCCTACATATGTGAATGTAGCTCAAGGAGAGCTTCTGCTGCATCCAGTTCTATCATTGTGGCATTTGTGAACATAGACAGTTTAGCTTCAGAAAACTATTATAGTCAGTCTATTATGTACATACTCCTAAGTACTATATTATAAATAATAAAAACTAGACTCACATCCATCTGGCAGTCGTTCCTACATCTGTGCATGTAGCTCAAGGAAACTTCTGCTGCATCCAGTACTATCATTGTTGCCATTGTGATCATAGACATTTTGAAGCATGAATTATTCGTGACATATAGGTTATGGATGAAATTCCAGAGAGGTTTTAAATAATATTACTTTAGTTACTAAAAGACTTGCAAAAATCTTCTGAAGGGCTTAGGGTTCTATTAATATAATGTACTCATATCCATCTGGCAATCCTTCCTACATCTGTGAATGTAGCTCAAGGAGAGCTTCTGCTGCATCCAGTTCTATCATTGTTGCATTTGTGAACATAGACAGGTTAGCTTCAGAAAACTATTATAGTCAGTCTATTATGTACATACTTCTAAGTACTACATTATAAATAATAAAAAACTAGAGTCACATCCATCTGGCAGTCGTTCCTACATCTGTGAATGTAGCTCAAGGAAACTTCTGCTGCATCCAGTTCTATCATTGTTGCCATTGTGATCATAGACAGTTTAGCTTCAGAAAACTATTATAGTCAGTCATTTATGTACATACTCTAAGTACTATATTATAAATAATAAAAACTAGAGTCACATCCATCTGGCAGTCGTTCCTACATCTGTGAATGTAGCTCAAGGAAACTTCTGCTGCATCAGTACTATCATTGTTGCCATTGTGATCATAGACATTTTGAAGCATGAATTATTCGTGACATATAGATCATGGATGAAATTCCGGAGAGGTATTAAATAATATTACTTCTTTTTCTAAACGACTTGTAAAACTCTTCTGCAGGGCTTAGGGTTCTATTAATATAATGTACTCATATCCATCTGGCAATCCTTCCTCCATCTGTGCATGTAGCTCAAGGAGAGCTTCTGCTGCATCCAGTTCTATCATTATTGCATTTGTGAACATAGACAATTTAGCTTCAGAAAACTATTATAGTCAGTCATTTATGTACATACTCCTAAATACTATATTATAAATAATAAAAAAACTAGACTCACATCCATCTGGCAGTCGTTCCTACGTCTGTCCATGTAGCTCAATAAGAGCTTCTGCTGCATCCAGTACTATCATTGTTGCCATTGTGATCATGGACATTTTGAAGCATGAATTATTCGTGACATATAGATTATGGATGAAATTCAGAGAGGTTTTAAATAATATTACTTCATTTACTAAAAGACTTGTAAAACTCTTCTGCAAGGCTTAGGGTTCTATTAATAAAATAAACTCACATCCATTTGGCAGTCGTTCCTACATCTATGCATGTAGCTCAAGGAGAGCTTCTGCTGCATCCAGTTCTATCATTGTTGCCATTGTGATCATGGACATTTTGAAGCATGAATTATTCGTGACATATAGATCATGGATGAAATTCCAGAGAGGTTTTAAATAATATTACTTCATTTACTAAAAGACTTGTAAAACTCTTCTGCAAGGCTTAGGGTTCTATTAATATAATGTACTCACATTCATCTGGCAGTCGTTCCTACATCTGTGCATGTAGCTCAAGGAGAGCTTCTGCTGCATCCAGTTCTATCATTGTTGCCATTGTGATCATAGACATTTTGAAGCATGAATTTATCGTGGCGTATACTCGTAGACAGGTATTAAATAATATTACTTCTTTTTCTAAACGACTTGTTAAACTCTTCTGCAGGGCTTAGGGTTCTATTAATATAATGTACTCATATCCATCTGGCAATCCTTCCTACATCTGTGCATGTAGCTCAAGGAGAGCTTCTGCTGCATCCAGTTCTATCATTGTTGCATTTGTGAACATAGACAATTTAGCTTCAGAAAACTATTATAGTCAGTCATTTATGTACATACTCCTAAGTACAATATTAAAAATAATAAAAAAACAAGACTCACATCCATCTGGCAGTCGTTCTACATCTGTCCATGTAGCTCAAGGAGAGCTTCTGCTGCATCCAGTACTATCATTGTTGCCATTGTGATCATAGACATTTTGAAGCATGAATTATTCGTGACATATAAATTATGGATGAAATTCCGGAGAGGTTTTAAATAATATTACTTTATTTACTAATAGACTTGTAAAAATCTTCTGCAGGGCTTAGGGTTCTATTAATATAATGTACTCACATCCATCTGGCAGTCGTTCCAACATCTGTCCATGTAGCTCAAGGAGAGCTTCTGCTGCATCTAGTTCTATCATTGTTGCATTCGTGAACATAGACAGGTTAGCTTCAGAAAACTATTATAGTCAGTCTATTATGTACATACTCCTAAGTACTACATTATAAATAATAAAAAACTAGACTCACATCCACCTGGCAATCCTTCTTACATCTGTGCATGTAGCTCAAGGAGAGCTTCTGCTGCATCCAGTTCTATCATTGTTGCATTTGTGAACATAGACAGGTTAGCTTCAGAAAACTATTATAGTCAGTCTATTATGTACATACTCCTAAGTACTACATTATAAATAATAAAAAACTAGACTCACATCCATCTGGCAGTCGTTCCTACATCTGTCCATGTAGCTCAAGGAGAGCTTCTGCTGCATTCAGTACTATCATTGTTGCCATTGTGATCATAGACATTTTGAAGCATGAATTATTCGTGACATATAGGTTATGGATGAAATTCCAGAGAGGTTTTAAATAATATTACTTTAGTTACTAAAAGACTTGTAAAAATCTTCTGCAGGGCTAAGGGTTCTATTAATGTAATGTATTCATATCCATCTGGCAATCCTTCCTACATCTGTGAATGTAGCTCAAGGAGAGCTCCTGCTGCATCCAGTTCTATCATTGTTGCATTTGTGAACATAGACAGGTTAGCTTCAGAAAACTATTATAGTCAGTCTATTATGTACATACTCCTAAGTACTACATTATAAATAATAAAAAACTAGAGTCACATCCATCTGGCAGTCGTTTCTACATCTGTCCATGTAGCTCAAGAAGAGCTTCTGCTGCATCAAGTACTATCATTGTTGCCACTGTGGTCATGGACATTTTAAAGCATGAATTTATTGTGGCGTATACTCGTAGACTATGGATAAAATTCCGGAGAGGTATTAAATAATATAACTTCTTTTTCTAAACGACTTGTAAAACTCTTCTGCAGGGCTTAGGGTTCTATTAATATAATGTACTCATATCCATCTGGCAATCCTTCCTACATCTGTGCATGTAGCTCAAGGAGAGCTTCTGCTGCATCCAGTTCTATCATTATTGCATTTGTGAACATAGACAATTTAGCTTCAGAAAACTATTATAGTCAGTCATTTATGTACATACTCCTAAGTACTATATTATAAATAATAAAAAAACAAGACTCACATCCATCTGGCAGTCGTTCCTACATCTGTCCATGTAGCTCAATGAGAGCTTCTGCTGCATCCAGTACTATCATTGTTGCCATTGTGATCATGGGCATTTTGAAGCATGAATTATTCGTGACATATAGATCTTGGATGAAATTCCAGAGAGGTTTTAAATAATATTACTTCATTTACTAAAAGACTTGTAAAAATCTTCTGCAGGGCTTAGGGTTCTATTAATAAAATAAACTCACATCCATTTGGCAGTCGTTCCTACATCTGTCCATGTAGCTCAAGGAGAGCTTCTGCTGCATCTAGTTCTATAATTGTTGCATTTGTGAACATAGACAGTTTAGCTTCAGAAAACTATTATAGTCAGTCATTTATGTACATACTCCTAAGTACTATATTATAAATAATAAAAAAACTAGACTCACATCAATCTGGCAGTCGTTCCTACGTCTGTCCATGTAGCTCAATAAGAGCTTCTGCTGCATCCAGTACTATCATTGTTGCCATTGTGATCATGGGCATTTTGAAGCATGAATTATTCGTGACATATAGATCATGGATGAAATTCTAGAGAGGTTTTAAATAATATTACTTCATTTACTAAAAGACTTGTAAAACTCTTCTGCAAGGCTTAGGGTTCTATTAATATAATGTACTCATATCCATCTGGCAATCCTTCTTACATCTGTGCATGTAGCTCAAGGAGAGCTTCTGCTGCATCCAGTTCTATCATTATTGCCATTGTGATCATGGACATTTTGAAGCATGAATTATTCGTGACATATAGATTATGGATGAAATTCAGAGAGGTTTTAAATAATATTACTTCATTTACTAAAAGACTTGTAAAAATCTTCTGCAGGGCTTAGGTTCTATTAATAAAATAAACTCACATCCATTTGGCAGTCGTTCCTACATCTGTCCATGTAGCTCAAGGAGAGCTTCTGCTGCATCAGTTCTATCATTGTTGCATTTGTGAACATAGACAGTTTAGCTTCAGAAAACTATTATAGTCAGTCATTTATGTACATACTCCTAAGTACTATATTATAAATAATAAAAACTAGACTCACATCAATCTGGCAGTCGTTCTACATCTGTCCATGTAGCTCAATAAGAGCTTCTGCTGCATCAGTACTATCATTGTTGCCATTGTGATCATGGGCATTTTGAAGCATGAATTATTCGTGACATATAGATCTTGGATGAAATTCAGAGAGGTTTTAAATAATATTACTTCATTTACTAAAAGACTTGTAAAAATCTTCTGCAAGGCTTAGGGGTCTATTAATATAATGTACTCACATTCATCTGGCAATCGTTCCTACATCTGTGCATGTAGCTCAAGGAGAGCTTCTGCTGCATCCAGTTCTATCATTGTTGCCATTGTGATCATGGGCATTTTGAAGCATGAATTATTCGTGACATATAGATCATGGATGAAATTCCAGAGAGGTTTTAAATAATATTACTTCATTTACTAAAAGACTTGTAAAACTCTTCTGCAAGGCTTAGGGTTCTATTAATATAATGTACTCACATTCATCTGGCAGTCGTTCCTACATCTATGCATGTAGCTCAAGGAGAGCTTCTGCTGCATCCAGTTCTATCATTGTTGCCATTGTGATCAAAGTCATTTTGAAGCATGAATTTATCGTGGCGTATACTCGTAGACTATGGATGAAATTCCGGAGAGGTATTAAATAATATTACTTTATTTTCTAAACGACTTGTAAAAATCTTCTGCAGGGCTTAGGGTTCTATTAATGTAATGTACTCATATCCATCTGGCAATCCTTCCTATATCTGTGAATGTAGCTCAAGGAGAGCTTCTGCTGAATCCAGTTCTATCATTGTTGCCATTGTGATCAAAGTCATTTTGAAGCATGAATTTATCGTATGTATACTCGTAGACTATGGATGAAATTCGGAGAGGTTTTAAATAATATTACTTTATTTTCTAAACGACTTGTAAAAATCTTCTGCAGGGCTTAGGGTTCTATTAATGTAATGTACTCATATCCATCTGGCAATCCTTCCTATATCTGTGAATGTAGCTCAAGGAGATCTTCTGCTGCATCCAGTTCTATCATTGTTGCCATTGTGATCATGGACATTTTGAAGCATGAATTATTCGTGACATATAGATCATGGATGAAATTCCAGAGAGGTTTTAAATAATATTACTTCATTTACTAAAAGACTTGTAAAACTCTTCTGCAAGGCTTACGGTTCTATTAATATAATGTACTCACATCCATCTGGCAGTCGTTTCTACATCTGTCCATGTAGCTCAAGAAGAGCTTCTGCTGCATCCAGTTCTATCATTGTTGCCATTGTGATCAAAGTCATTTTGAAGCATGAATTTATCGTGGCGTATACTCGTAGACTATGGATGAAATTCCGGAGAGGTATTAAATAATATTACTTTATTTTCTAAACGACTTGTAAAAATCTTCTGCAGGGCTTAGGGTTCTATTAATGTAATGTACACATATCCATCTGGCAATCCTTCCTACATCTGTGCATGTAGCTCAAGGAGAGCTTGCTGCATCCAGTTCTATCATTGTTGCATTTGTGAACATAGACAATTTAGCTTCAGAAAACTATTATAGTCAGTCATTTATGTACATACTCCTAAGTACTATATTATAAATAATAAAAACTAGACTCACATCCATCTGGCAGTCGTTCCTACGTCTGTCCATGTAGCTCAAGGAGAGCTTCTTGCTGCATCCAGTACTATCATTGTTGCCATTGTGATCATAGACATTTTGAAACATGAATTATTCGTGACATATAGGTTATGGATGAAATTCCAGAGAGGTTTTAAATAATATTACTTTATTTACTAATAGACTTGTAAAAATCTTCTGAAGGGCTTAGGGTTCTATTAATATAATGTACTCATATCCATCTGGCAATCCTTCCTACATCTGTGAATGTAGCTCAAGGAGAGCTTCTGCTGCATCCAGTTCTATCATTGTTGCATTTGTGAACATAGACAGGTTAGCTTCAGAAAACTATTATAGTCAGTCTATTATGTACATACTTCTAAGTACTACATTATAAATAATAAAAAACTAGAGTCACATCCATCTGGCAGTCGTTCCTACATCTGTGCATGTAGCTCAAGGAGAGCTTCTGCTGCATCCAGTACTATCATTGTTGCCATTGTGATCATAGACATTTTGAAGCATGAATTATTCGTGACATATAGGTTATGGATGAAATTCCAGAGAGGTTTTAAATAATATTACTTTAGTTACTAAAAGACTTGTAAAAATCTTCTGAAGGGCTTAGGGTTCTATTAATATAATGTACTCATATCCATCTGGCAATCCTTCCTACATCTGTGCATGTAGCTCAAGGAGAGCTTCTGCTACATCCAGTTCTATCATTGTTGCATTTGTGAACATAGACAGGTTAGCTTCAGAAAACTATTATAGTCAGTCTATTATGTACATACACCTAAGTACTACATTATAAATAATAAAAAACTAGAGTCACATCCATCTGGCAGTCGTTCCTACATCTGTCCATGTAGCTCAAGGAGAGCTTCTGCTGCATCCAGTAATATCATTGTTGCCACTGTGGTCATGGACATTTTGAAGCATGAATTTATTGTGGCGTATACTCGTAGACTATGGATGAAATTCCGGAGAGGTATTAAATAATATTACTTCATTTACTAAAAGACTTGTAAAAATCTTCTGAAGGGCTTAGGGTTCTATTAATATAATATACTCATATCCATCTGGCAATCCTTCCTACATCTGTGCATGTAGCTCAAGGAGAGCTTCTGCTGCATCCAGTTCTATCATTATTGCATTTGTGAACATAGACAATTTAGCTTCAGATAACTATTAAAGTCAGTCATTTATGTACTTAGTCCTAAGTACTATATTATAAATAATAAAAAAACAAGACTCACATCCATCTGGCAGTCGTTCCTACGTCTGTCCATGTAGCTCAATAAGAGCTTCTGCTGCATCCAGTACTATCATTGTTGCCATTGTGATCATGGGCATTTTGAAGCATGAATTATTCGTGACATATAGATCATGGATGAAATTCTAGAGAGGTTTTAAATAATATTACTTCATTTACTAAAAGACTTGTAAAACTCTTCTGCAAGGCTTAGGGTTCTATTAATATAATGTACTCACATTCATCTGGCTGTCGTTCCTACATCTGTGCATGTAGCTCAAGGAAACTTCTGCTGCATCCAGTTCTATCATTGTTGCCATTGTGATCATGGACATTTTGAAGCATGAATTATTCGTGACATATAGATTATGGATGAAATTCAGAGAGGTTTTAAATAATATTACTTCATTTACTAAAAGACTTGTAAAAATCTTCTGCAGGGCTTAGGGTTCTATTAATAAAATAAACTCACATCCATTTGGCAGTCGTTCCTACATCTGTCCATGTAGCTCAAGGAGAGCTTCTGCATCAGTTCTATCATTGTTGCATTTTTGAACATAGACAGTTTAGCTTCAGAAAACTATTATAGTCAGTCATTTATGTACATACTCCTAAGTACTATATTATAAATAATAAAAAAACTAGACTCACATCAATCTGGCAGTCGTTCCTACGTCTGTCCATGTAGCTCAATAAGAGCTTCTGCTGCATCCAGTACTATCATTGTTGCCATTGTGATCATGGGCATTTTGAAGCATGAATTATTCGTGACATATAGATCTTGGATGAAATTCAGAGAGGTTTTAAATAATATTACTTCATTTACTAAAAGACTTGTAAAACTCTTCTGCAAGGCTTAGGGTTCTATTAATATAATGTACTCACATTCATCTGGCAGTCGTTCTACATCTGTGCATGTAGCTCAAGGAGAGCTTCTGCTGCATCCAGTTCTATCATTGTTGCCATTGTGATCATGGACATTTTGAAGCATGAATTATTCGTGACATATAGATCTTGGATGAAATTCCGGAGAGGTTTTAAATAATATTACTTCATTTACTAAAAGACTTGTAAAACTCTTCTGCAAGGCTTAGGGTTCTATTAATATAATGTACTCACATTCATCTGGCTGTCGTTCCTACATCTGTGCATGTAGCTCAAGGAGATCTTCTGCTGCATCCAGTTCTATCATTGTTGCCATTGTGATCATGGACATTTTGAAGCATGAATTATTCGTGACATATAGATCATGGATGAAATTCCAGAGAGGTTTTAAATAATATTACTTCATTTACTAAAAGACTTGTAAAACTCTTCTGCAAGGCTTACGGTTCTATTAATATAATGTACTCACATCCATCTGGCAGTCGTTCCTACATCTGTGCATGTAGCTCAAGGAGAGCTTCTGCTGCATCCAGTTCTATCATTGTTGCCATTGTGATCATAGATATTTCAAAGCATGAATTATTCGTGACATATAGATTATGGATGAAATTCCGGAGAGGTATTAAATAATATAACTTTATTTACTAATAGACTTGTAAAAATCTTCTGGAGGGCTTAGGGCTCTATTAATATAATGTACTCACATTCATCTGGCAGTCGTTCTACATCTGTCCATGTAGCTCAAGGAGATCTTCTGCTGCATCAGTACTATCATTGTTGCATTTGTGAACATAGACAGGTTAGCTTCAGAAAACTATTATAGTCAGTCATTAATGTAATGTACTCATATCCATCTGGCAATCCTTCCTACATCTGTGCATGTAGCTCAAGGAGAGCTTCTGCTGCATCTATTTCTATAATTGTTGCATTTGTGAACATAGACAGTTTAGCTTCAGAAAACTATTATAGTTAGTCATTTATGTACATACTCCTAAGTACTATATTATAAATAATAAAAAAACTAGACTCACATCCATCTGGCAGTCGTTTCTACATCTGTCCATGTAGCTCAAGGAGAGCTTCTGCTGCATCAAGTACTATCATTGTTGCCACTGTGGTCATGGACATTTTGAAGCATGAATTTATTGTGGCGTATACTCGTAGACTATGGATAAAATTCCGGAGAGGTATTAAATAATATTACTTCTTTTTCTAAACGACTTGTAAAACTCTTCTGCAGGGCTTAGGGTTCTATTAATATAATGTACTCATATCCATCTGGCAATCCTTCCTACATCTGTGCATGTAGCTCAAGGAGCTTCTGCTGCATCAGTTCTATCATTGTTGCCATTGTGATCATGGGCATTTTGAAGCATGAATTATTCGTGACATATAGATCTTGGATGAAATTCCAGAGAGGTTTTAAATAATATTACTTCATTTACTAAAAGACTTGTAAAACTCTTCTGCAAGGCTTAGGGTTCTATTAATATAATGTACTCACATTCATCTGGCAGTCGTTCCTACATCTGTGCATGTAGCTCAAGGAGATCTTCTGCTGCATCCAGTTCTATCATTGTTGCCATTGAGATCATAGATATTTTGAAGCATGAATTATTCGTGACATATAGATCATGGATGAAATTCAGAGAGGTTTTAAATAATATTACTTTATTTACTAAAAGACTTGTAAAAATCTTCTGCAAGGCTTAGGGTTCTATTAATATAATGTACTCATATCCATCTGGCAATCCTTCCTACATCTGTGAATGTAGCTCAAGGAGAGCTTCTGCTGCATCCAGTTCTATCATTGTTGCCATTGTGATCATGGACATTTTGAAGCATGAATTATTCGTGACATATAGATTATGGATGAAATTCGGAGAGGTATTAAATAATATTACTTCATTTACTAAAAGACTTGTAAAAATCTTCTGCAGGGCTTAGGGTTCTATTAATATAATGTACTCACATTCATCTGGCAGTCGTTCCTACATCTGTCCATGTAGCTCAAGGAAACTTCTGCTGCATCAGTTCTATCATTGTTGCATTTGTGAACATAGACAATTTAGCTTCAGAAAACTATTATAGTCAGTCATTTATGTACATACTCCTAAGTACTATATTATAAATAATAAAAACTAGACTCACATCCATCTGGCAGTCGTTCCACATCTGTCCATGTAGCTCAAGGAAACTTCTGCTGCATCAGTTCTATCATTGTTGCCATTGTGATCAAAGACATTTTGAAGCATGAATTTATCGTGGCGTATACTCGTAGACTATGGATGAAATTCCGGAAGGTATTAAATAATATTACTTTATTTTCTAAACGACTTGTAAAAATCTTCTGCAGGGCTTAGGGTTCTATTAATGTAATGTACTCATATCCACCTGGCAATCCTTCTTACATCTGTGCATGTAGCTCAAGGAGAGCTTCTGCTGCATCCAGTACTATCATTGTTGCATTTGTGAACATAGACAGTTTAGCTTCAGAAAACTATTATAGTCAGTCATTTATGTACATACTCCTAAGTACTATATTATAAATAATAAAAACTAGACTCACATCCATCTGGCAGTCGTTCCTACATCTGTCCATGTAGCTCAAGGAGAGCTTCTGCTGCATCAGTACTATCATTGTTGCCATTGTGATCATAGACATTTTGAGGCATGAATTATTCGTGACATATAGGTTATGGATGAAATTCCGGAGAAGTTTTAAATAATATTACTTTATTTACTAATAGACTTGCAAAAATCTTCTGAAGGGCTTAGGGTTCTATTAATATAATGTACTCATATCCATCTGGCAATCCTTCCTACATCTGTGAATGTAGCTCAAGGAGAGCTTCTGCTGCATCCAGTTCTATCATTGTGGCATTTGTGAACATAGACAGGTTAGCTTCAGAAAACTATTATAGTCAGTCTATTATGTACATACTTCTAAGTACTACATTATAAATAATAAAAAACTAGAGTCACATCCATCTGGCAGTCGTTCCTACATCTGTGAATGTAGCTCAAGGAGAGCTTCTGCTGCATCCAGTACTATCATTGTTGCCATTGTGATCATAGATATTTCAAAGCATGAATTATTCGTGACATATAGGTTATGGATGAAATTCCAGAGAGGTTTTAAATAATATCACTTTATTTACTAAAAGACTTGCAAAAATCTTCTGAAGGGCTTAGGGTTCTATTAATATAATGTACTCATATCCATCTGGCAATCCTCCCTACATCTGTGAATGTAGCTCAAGGAGAGCTTCTGCTGCATCCAGTTCTATCATTGTTGCATTTGTGAACATAGACAGGTTAGCTTCAGAAAACTATTATAGTCAGTCTATTATGTACATACTCCTAAGTACAATATTATAAATAATAAAAAAACTAGACTCACATCCATCTGGCAGTCGTTTCTACATCTGTCCATGTAGCTCAAGGAGAGCTTCTGCTGCATCAAGTACTATCATTGTTGCCACTGTGGTCATGGACATTTTGAAGCATGAATTTATCGTGGCGTATACTCGTTGACCATGGATGAAATTCCGGAGAGGTATTAAATAATATAACTTTATTTTCTAAACGACTGGTAAAACTCTTCTGCAGGGCTTAGGGTTCTATTAATATAATGTACTCATATCCATCTGGCAATCCTTCCTACATCTGTGCATGTAGCTCAAGGAGAGCTTCTGCTGCATCCAGTTCTATCATTGTTGCATTTGTGAACATAGACAATTTAGCTTCAGAACACTATTATAGTCAGTCATTTATGTACATACTCCTAAGTACTATATTATAAATAATAAAAAAACAAGACTCACATCCATCTGGCAGTCGTTCCTACATCTGTCCATGTAGCTCAAGGAAACTTCTGCTGCATCCAGTACTATCATTGTTGCCATTGTGATCATAGACATTTTGAAGCATGAATTATTCGTGACATATAGATTATGGATGAAATTCAGAGAGGTTTTAAATAATATTACTTCATTTACTAAAAGACTTGTAAAACTCTTCTGCAAGGCTTAGGGTTCTATTAATATAATGTACTCACATTCATCTGGCAGTCGTTCTACATCTGTGCATGTAGCTCAAGGAGAGCTTCTGCTGCATCAGTTCTATCATTGTTGCCATTGTGATCATAGACATTTTGAAGCATGAATTATTCGTGACATATAGATTATGGATGAAATTCCAGAGAGGTTTTAAATAATATTACTTTATTTACTAAAAGACTTGTAAAACTCTTCTGCAAGGCTTAGGGTTCTATTAATATAATGTACTCACATTCATCTGGCAGTCGTTCCTACATCTGTCCATGTAGCTCAAGGAGAGCTTCTGCTGCATCAGTTCTATCATTGTTGCCATTGTGATTAAAGACATTTTGAAGCATAATTTTATCGTGGCGTATATTCGTAGACTATGGATGAAATTCCAGAGAGGTATTAAATAATATTACTTTATTTTCTAATAGACTTGTAAAAATCTTCTGCCGGGCTTAGGGTTCTATTAATGTAATGTACTCATATCCATCTGGCAATCCTTCCTACATCTGTGAATGTAGCTCAAGGAGAGCTTCTGCTGCATCCAGTTCTATCATTGTTGCATTTGTGAACATAGACAATTTAGCTTCAGAAAACTATTATAGTCAGTCATTTATGTACATACTCCTAAGTACTATATTATAAATAATAAAAACTAGACTCACATCCATCTGGCAGTCGTTCCTACGTCTGTCCATGTAGCTCAAGGAGAGCTTCTGCTGCATCCAGTTCTATCATTATTGCCATTGTGATCATAGACATTTTGAAGCATGAATTATTCGTGACATAGATTATTCGTGACATATAGGTTATGGATGAAATTCCAGAGAGGTTTTAAATAATATTACTTCATTTACTAAAAGACTTGTAAAAATCTTCTGCAGGGCTTAGGTTCTATTAATATAATGTACTCATATCCATCTGGCAATCCTTCTTACATCTGTGCATGTGGCTCAAGGAGAGCTTGCTGCATCCAGTTCTATCATTATTGCATTTGTGAACATAGACAGTTTAGCTTCAGAAAACTATTATAGTCAGTCATTTATGTACATACTCCTAAGTACTATATTATAAATAATAAAAACTAGACTCACATCCATCTGGCAGTCGTTCTACATCTGTCCATGTAGCTCAAGGAGGCTTCTGCTGCATCAATTTCTATCATTGTTGCATTTGTGAACATAGACAGTTTAGCTTCAGAAAACTATTATAGTCAGTCATTTATGTACATACTCCTAAGTACTATATTATAAATAATAAAAACTAGACTCACATCCATCTGGCAGTCGTTCCTACGTCTGTCCATGTAGCTCAATAAGAGCTTCTGCTGCATCCAGTACTATCATTGTTGCCATTGTGATCATGGACATTTTGAAGCATGAATTATTCGTGACATATAGATCTTGGATGAAATTCAGAGAGGTTTTAAATAATATTACTTCATTTACTAAAAGACTTGTAAAACTCTTCTGCAAGGCTTAGGTTCTATTAATATAATGTACTCACATTCATCTGGCAGTCGTTCCTACATCTGTGCATGTAGCTCAAGGAGAGCTTCTGCTGCATCCAGTTCTATCATTGTTGCCATTGTGATCATGGACATTTTGAAGCATGAATTATTCGTGACATATAGATTATGGATGAAATTCCAGAGAGGTTTTAAATAATATTACTTTATTTACTAAAAGACTTGTAAAAATCTTCTGCAGGGCTTAGGGTTCTATTAATATAATTACTCATATCCATCAGGCAATCCTTCCTACATCTGTGAATGTAGCTCAAGGAGAGCTTCTGCTGCATCCAGTTCTATCATTGTTGCCATTGTGATCATGGACATTTTGAAGCATGAATTATTCGTGACATATAGATCTTGGATGAAATTCCAGAGAGGTTTTAAATAATAGTACTTCATTTACTAAAAGACTTGTAAAAATCTTCTGCAAGGCTTAGGGTTCTATTAATATAATGTACTCACATTCATCTGGCTGTCGTTCCTACATCTGTGCATGTAGCTCAAGGAGAGCTTCTGCTGCATCCAGTTCTATCATTGTTGCCATTGTGATCAAAGACATTTTGAAGCATGAATTTATCGTGGCGTATACTGTAGACTATGGATGAAATTCCGAGAGGTTTTAAATAATATTACTTTATTTTCTAAACGACTTGTAAAATCTTCTGCAGGGCTTAGGGTTCTATTAATGTAATGTACTCACATCCATCTGGCAATCCTTCTTACATCTGTGCATGTAGCTCAAGGAGAGCTCTGCTGCATCCAGTTCTATCATTGTTGCATTTGTGAACATAGACAGTTTAGCTTCAGAAAACTATTATAGTCAGTCATTTATGTACATACTCCTAAGTACTATATTATAAATAATAAAAACTAGACTCACATCCATCTGGCAGTCGTTCCTACATCTGTCCATGTAGCTCAATGAGAGCTTCTGCTGCATCCAGTACTATCATTGTTGCCATTGAGATCATAGATATTTCAAAGCATGAATTATTCGTGACATATAGATTATGGATGAAATTCCGAGAGGTATTAAATAATATTACTTCATTTACTAAAAGACTTGTAAAACTCTTCTGCAAGGCTTAGGGTTCTATTAATATAATGTACTCATATCCATCTGGCAGTCGTTCCTACATCTGTGCATGTAGCTCAAGGAGAGCTTCTGCTGCATCAGTTCTATCATTGTTGCCATTGTGATCAAAGTCATTTTGAAGCATGAATTTATCGTGGCGTATACTCGTAGACCATGGATGAAATTCGGAGAGGTATTAAATAATATTACTTTATTTTCTAAACGACTTGTAAAAATCTTCTGCAAGGCTTAGGGTTCTATTAATGTAATGTACTCATATCCATCTGGCAATCCTTCCTACATCTGTGAATGTAGCTCAAGGAGAGCTTCTGCTGCATCCAGTTCTATCATTATTGCCATTGTGATCAAAGTCATTTTGAAGCATGAATTTATCGTGGCGTATACTCGTAGACTATGGATGAAATTCCGAGAGGTATTAAATAATATTACTTTATTTTCTAAACGACTTGTAAAAATCTTCTGCAGGGCTTAGGGTTCTATTAATGTAATGTACTCATATCCATCTGGCAGTCGTTCCTACATCTGTGAATGTAGCTCAAGGAGAGCTTCTGCTGCATCCAGTTCTATCATTGTTGCCATTGTGATCATAGACATTTTGAAGCATGAATTATTCGTGACATATAGATTATGGATGAAATTCCGGAGAGGTTTTAAATAATATTACTTCATTTACTAAAAGACTTGTAAAAGTCTTCTGCAAGGCTTAGGGGTCTATTAATATAATGTACTCACATCCATCTGGCAGTCGTTCCTACATCTGTCCATGTAGCTCAAGGAGAGCTTCTGCTGCATCCAGTTCTATCATTGTTGCCATTGTGATTAAAGACATTTTGAAGCATAATTTTATCGTGGCGTATATTCGTAGACTATGGATGAAATTCCGAGAGGTTTTAAATAATATAACTTTATTTTCTAAACGACTGGTAAAACTCTTCTGCAGGGCTTAGGGTTCTATTAATATAATGTACTCATATCCATCTGGCAATCCTTCTTACATCTGTGCATGTAGCTCAAGGAGAGCTTCTGCTGCATCCAGTTCTATCATTGTTGCATTTGTGAACATAGACAATTTAGCTTCAGAACACTATTATAGTCAGTCATTTATGTACATACTCCTAAGTACTATATTATAAATAATAAAAAAACTAGACTCACATCCATCTGGCAGTCGTTCCTACATCTGTCCATGTAGCTCAATGAGAGCTTCTGCTGCATCCAGTACTATCATTGTTGCCATTGTGATCATAGACATTTTGAAACATGAATTATTCGTGACATATAGATTATGGATGAAATTCCGGAGAGGTTTTAAATAATATTACTTTATTTACTAAAAGACTTGTAAAACTATTCTGCAGGGCTTAGGGTTCTATTAATGTAATGTACTCATATCCATCTGGCAATCCTTCCTACATCTGTAAATGTAGCTCAAGGAGAGCTTCTGCTGCATCCAGTTCTATCATTGTTGCATTTTTGAACATAGACAGTTTAGCTTCAGAAAACTATTATAGTCAGTCTATTATGTACATACTCCTAAGTACTATATTATAAATAATAAAAAAACAAGACTCACATCCATCTGGCAGTCGTTCCTACATCTGTCCATGTAGCTCAAGGAGAGCTTCTGATGCATCCAGTACTATCATTGTTGCCATTGTGATCATAGACATTTTGAAGCATGAATTATTCGTGACATATAGGTTATGGATGAAATTCCAGAGAGGTTTTAAATAATATTACTTTAGTTACTAAAAGACTTGTAAAAATCTTCTGAAGGGCTTAGGGTTCTATTAATATAATGTACTCATATCCATCTGGCAATCCTTCCTACATCTGTGAATGTAGCTCAAGGAGAGCTTCTGCTGCATCCAGTTCTATCATTGTTGCCATTGTGATCATAGACATTTTGAAGCATGAATAATTCGTGACACATAGGTTATGGATGAAATTCCGGAGAGGTTTTAAATATTATTTTATTTACTAAAAGACTTGTAAGAATCTTCTGCAGGGCTTAGGGCTCTATTAATAAAATAAACTCACATCCATTTGGCAGTCGTTCCTACATCTGTGCATGTGGCTCAAGGAGAGCTTGCTGCATCCAGTTCTATCATTATTGCATTTGTGAACATAGACAATTTAGCTTCAGAAAACTATTATAGTCAGTCATTAATGTACATACTCCTAAGTACTATATTATAAATAATAAAAACTAGACTCACATCCATCTGGCAGTCGTTCTACATCTGTCCATGTAGCTCAAGGAAACTTCTGCTGCATCAATTTCTATCATTGTTGCCATTGTGATCATAGACATTTTGAAGCATGAATTATTCGTGACATATAGATTATGGATGAAATTCCGGAGAGGTATTAAATAATATTACTTCTTTTTCTAAACGACTTGTAAAACTCTTCTGCAGGGCTTAGGGTTCTATTAATATAATGTACTCATATCCATCTGGCAATCCTTCCTACACCTGTGCATGTAGCTCAAGGAGAGCTTCTGCTGCATCCAGTTCTATCATTATTGCATTTGTGAACATAGACAATTTAGCTTCAGAAAACTATTATAGTCAGTCATTTATGTACATACTCCTAAGTACTATATTATAAATAATAAAAACTAGACTCACATCCATCTGGCAATCCTTCCTACATCTGTCCATGTAGCTCAATAAGAGCTTCTGCTGCATCCAGTACTATCATTGTTGCCATTGTGATCATGGACATTTTGAAGCATGAATTATTCGTGACATATAGATTATGGATGAAATTCCAGAGAGGTTTTAAATAATATTACTTCATTTACTAAAAGACTTGTAAAAATCTTCTGCAGGGCTTAGGGTTCTATTAATAAAATAAACTCACATCCATTTGGCAGTCGTTCCTACATCTGTCCATGTAGCTCAAGGAGAGCTTCTGCTGCATCTAGTTCTATAATTGTTGCATTTGTGAACATAGACAGTTTAGCTTCAGAAAACTATTATAGTCAGTCATTTATGTACATACTCCTAAGTACTATATTATAAATAATAAAAAAACTAGACTCACATCCATCTGGCAGTCGTTCCTACATCTGTCCATGTAGCTCAAGGAAACTTCTGCTGCATCAGTACTATCATTGTTGCCATTGTGATCATGGACATTTTGAAGCATGAATTATTCGTGACATATAGATCATGGATGAAATTCCAGAGAGGTTTTAAATAATATTACTTCATTTACTAAAAGACTTGTAAAACTCTTCTGCAAGGCTTAGGGTTCTATTAATATAATGTACTCACATTCATCTGGCAGTCGTTCCTACATCTGTCCATGTAGCTCAATGAGAGCTTCTGCTGCATCCAGTTCTATCATTGTTGCCATTGTGATCATGGACATTTTGAAGCATGAATTATTCGTGACATATAGATCATGGATGAAATTCCGGAGAGGTTTTAAATAATATTACTTCATTTACTAAAAGACTTGTAAAACTCTTCTGCAAGGCTTAGGGTTCTATTAATATAATGTACTCACATTCATCTGGCAGTCGTTCCTACATCTGTGCATGTAGCTCAAGGAGAGCTTCTGCTGCATCCAGTTCTATCAATGTTGCCATTGTGATCATAGACATTTTGAAGCATGAATTATTCGTGACATATAGATTATGGATGAAATTCCGGAGAGGTTTTAAATAATATTACTTTATTTACTAATAGACTTTTAAAAATCTTCTGCCGGGCTTAGGGTTCTATTAATGTAATGTACTCATATCAATCTGGCAATCCTTCCTACATCTGTGAATGTAGCTCAAGGAGAGCTTCTGCTGCATCCAGTTCTATCATTGTTGCCATTGAGATCATAGATATTTCAAAGCATGAATTATTCGTGACATATAGATTATGGATGAAATTCCGGAGAGGTTTTAAATAATATTACTTCATTTACTAAAAGACTTATAAAACTCTTCTGCAGGGCTTAGGGTTCTATTAATATAATTTACTCATATCCACCTGGCAATCCTTCTTACATCTGTGCATGTAGCTCAAGGAGAGCTTCTGCTGCATCCAGTTCTATCATTCTTGCATTTGTAAACATAGACAATTTAGCTTCAGAAAACTATTATAATCAGTCATTTATGTACATACTCCTAAGTACTATATTATAAATAATAAAAAAACTAGACTCACATCCATCTGGCAGTCGTTCCTACATCTGTCCATGTAGCTCAATGAGAGCTTCTGCTGCATCAAGTACTATCATTGTTGCCATTGTGATCATAGACATTTTGAAGCATGAATTATTCGTGACATATAGGTTATGGATGAAATTCCGGAGAGGTATTTAATAATATTACTTTATTTACTAATAGACTTGTAAAAATCTTCTGCAGGTCTTAGGGTTCTATTAATGTAATGTACTCATATCCACCTGGCAATCCTTCCTACATCTGTGAATGTAGCTCAAAGAAACTTCTGCTGCATCAGTACTATCATTGTTGCCATTGTGATCATAGACATTTTGAAGCATGAATTATTCGTGACATATAGGTTATGGATGAAATTCGGAGAGGTATTTAATAATATTACTTTATTTACTAATAGACTTGTAAAAATCTTCTGCAGGTCTTAGGGTTCTATTAATGTAATGTACTCATATCCACCTGGCAATCCTTCCTACATCTGTGAATGTAGCTCAAAGAGAGCTTCTGCTGCATCCAGTTCTATCATTGTTGCCATTGTGATCATAGACATTTTAAAGCATGAATTATTCGTGACATATAGGTTATGGATGAAATTCCGGAGAGGTATTTAATAATATTACTTTATTTACTAATAGACTTGTAAAAATCTTCTGCAGGTCTTAGGGTTCTATTAATGTAATGTACTCATATCCATCTGGCAATCCTTCCTACATCTGTAAATGTAGCTCAAAGAGAGCTTCTGCTGCATCCAGTTCTATCATTGTTGCCAATGTGATCATAGATATTTCGAAGCATGAATTATTCGTGACATATAGATTATGGATGAAATTCCGGAAAAGTTTTAAATAATATTACTTCATTTACTAAAAGACTTGTAAAAATCTTATGCAAGGCTTACGGTTCTATTAATATAATGTACTCACATTCATCTGGCAGTCGTTCCTACATCTGTGCATGTAGCTCAAGGAGAGCTTCTGCTGCATCCAGTACTATCATTGTTGCCATTGTGATCATAAAACATTTTGAAGCATGAATTATTCGTGACATATAGATTATGGATGAAATTCCAGAGAGGTTTTAAATAATATTACTTTATTTACTAATAGACTTGTAAAAATCTTGTGCAGGGCTTAGGGTTCTATTAATGTAATGTACTCACATCTATCTGGCAATCCTTCCTACATCTGTAAATGTAGCTCAAGGAAACTTCTGCTGCATCAGTTCTATCATTGTTGCCAATGTGATCATAGATATTTCAAAGCATGAATTATTCGTGGCGTATACTCGTAGACTATGGATGAAATTCCGGAGAGGTTTTAAATAATATTACTTTATTTACTAATAGACTTGTAAAAATCTTGTGCAGGGCTTAAGGTTCTATTAATTTAATGTACTCACATCTATCTGGCAATCCTTCCTACATCTGTAAATGTAGCTCAAGGAGAGCTTCTGCTGCATCCAGTTCTATCATTGTTGCCATTGTGATCATAGACATTTCGAAGCATGAATTATTCGTGACATATAGATTATGGATGAAATTCCGGAGAGGTTTTAAATAATATTACTTTATTTACTAATAGACTTGTAAAAATCTTCTGCAGGGCTTAGGGTTCTATTAATATAATGTACTCACATCCATCTGGCAGTCGTTCTACATCTGTCCATGTAGCTCAAGGAGAGCTTCTGCATCCAGTTCTATCATTGTTGCCATTGTGATCATAGACATTTTGAAGCATGAATTTATCGTGGCGTATACTGTAGACCATGGATGAAATTCGGAGAGGTTTTAAATAATATTACTTTATTTTCTAAACGACTTGTAAAAATCTTCTGCAAGGCTTAGGGTTCTATTAATATAATGTACTCACATCCATCTGGCAGTCGTTCTACATCTGTCCATGTAGCTCAATGAGAGCTTCTGCTGCATCCAGTTCTATCAATGTTGCCATTGTGATCATAGACATTTTGAAGCATGAATTATTCGTGACATATAGATTATGGATGAAATTCCGGAGAGGTATTAAATAATATTACTTTATTTACTAATAGACTTGTAAAAATCTTCTGCAGGGCTTAGGGCTCTATTAATATAATGTACTCACATTCATCTGGCAGTCGTTCCTACATCTGTGAATGTAGCTCAAGGAAACTTCTGCTGCATCAATTTCTATCATTGTTGCATTTTGAACATAGACTGTTTAGCTTCAAAAACTATTATAGTCAGTCATTAATGTACATACTCCTAAGTATTACATTATAAATAATAAAAACTAGACTCACATCCATCTGGCAGTCGTTCTACATCTGTCCATGTAGCTCAAGGAAACTTCTGCTGCATCAGTTCTATCATTGTTGCATTTGTGAACATAGACAGTTTAGCTTCAGAAAACTATTATAGTCAGTCATTTATGTACATACTCCTAAGTACTATATTATAAATAATAAAAAAACTAGACTCACATCCATCTGGCAGTCGTTCCTACATCTGTCCATGTAGCTCAATGAGAGCTTCTGCTGCATCCAGTACTATCATTGTTGCCATTGTGATCATAGACACTTTGAAGAATGAATTATTCGTGACATATAGGTTATGGATGAAATTCTGGAGAAGTTTTAAATAATATTACTTTATTTACTAATAGACTTTTAAAAATCTTCTGCCGGGCTTAGGGTTCTATTAATGTAATGTACTCATATCCACCTGGCAATCCTTCCTACATCTGTGCATGTAGCTCAAGGAAACTTCTGCTGCATCCAGTTCTATCATTGTTGCCATTGTGATCATAGATATTTTAAAGCATGAATTATTCGTGACACATAAATTATGGATGGAATTCCGGAGAGGTTTTAAATAATATTACTTCATTTACTAAAAGACTTGTAAAAATCTTCTGCAAGGCTTAGGGTTCTATTAATAAAATAAACTCACATTCATCTGGCAGTCGTTCCTACATCTGTGCATGTAGCTCAAGGAGAGCTTCTGCTGCATCCAGTACTATCATTGTTGCCATTGTGATCATAGACATTTTGAATTATTTTTGAATTATTCGTGACATATAGGTTATGGATGAAATTCCAGAGAGGTTTTAAATAATATTACTTTAGTTACTAAAAGACTTGCAAAAATCTTCTGAAGGGCTTAGGGTTCTATTAATATAATGTACTCATATCCATCTGGCAATCCTTCCTACATCTGTGAATGTAGCTCAAGGAAACTTCTGCTGCATCAGTTCTATCATTGTTGCATTTGTGAACATAGACAGTTTAGCTTCAGAAAACTATTATAGTCAGTCATTTATGTACATACTCCTAAGTACTATATTATAAATAATAAAAACTAGACTCACATCCATCTGGCAGTCGTTCCTACATCTGTGAATGTAGCTCAAGGAAACTTCTGCTGCATCCAGTACTATCATTGTTGCCATTGTGATCATAGACATTTTGAAGCATGAATTATTCGTGACATATAGGTTATGGATGAAATTCGGAGAGGTTTTAAATAATATTACTTTATTTACTAATAGACTTTTAAAAATCTTCTGCCGGGCTTAGGGTTCTATTAATGTAATGTACTCATATCCATCTGGCAATCCTTCCTACATCTGTGAATGTAGCTCAAGGAGAGCTTCTGCTGCATCCAGTTCTATCATTGTTGCCATTGTGATCATAGACATTTTAAAGCATGAATTATTCGTGACATATAGGTTAAGGATGAAATTCCGGAGAGGTTTTAAATAATATTACTTTATTTACTTATAGACTTGTAAAAATCTTCTGCAGGGCTTAGGGTTCTATTAATGTAATGTACTCACATTCATCTGGCAGTCGTTCCTACATCTGTGCATGTAGCTCAAGGAGAGCTTCTGCTGCATCCAGTTCTATCATTGTTGCCATTGTGATCATAGACATTTTAAAGCATGAATTATTCGTGACATATAGGTTAAGGATGAAATTCCGGAGAGGTTTTAAATAATATTACTTTATTTACTAATAGACTTGTAAAAATCTTCTGCAGGGCTTAGGGCTCTATTAATATAATGTACTCACATTCATCTGGCAGTCGTTCCTACATCTGTGAATGTAGCTCAAGGAGAGCTTCTGCTGCATCCAGTTCTATCATTGTTGCCATTGTGATCATAGACATTTTGAAGCATGAATTTATCGTGGCGTATACTCGTAGACTATGGATGAAATTCCGGAGAGGTATTAAATAATATTACTTCATTTACTATAAGACTTGTGAAAATCTTCTGCAAGGCTTAGGGTTCTATTAATATAATGTACTTACATTCACCTGGCAGTCGTTCCTACATCTGTGCATGTGGCTCAAGGAGAGCTTCTGCTGCATCCAGTTCTATCATTGTTGCCATTGTGATCAAAGACATTTTGAAGCATGAATTTATCGTGGCGTATACTCGTAGACTATGGATGAAATTCCGGAGAGGTATTAAATAATATTACTTTATTTTCTAAACGACTTGTAAACATCTTCTGGAGGGCTTTGGGCTCTATTAATATAATGTACTCACATCCATCTGGCAATCCTTCCTACATCTGTGCATGTAGCTCAAGGAGAGCTTCTGCTGCATCCAGTTCTATCAATGTTGCCATTGTGATCATAGACATTTTGAAGCATGAATTATTCGTGACATATAGATTATGGATGAAATTCCGGAGAGGTTTTAAATAATATTACTTTATTTACTAATAGACTTTTAAAAATCTTCTGCCGGGCTTAGGGTTCTATTAATGTAATGTACTCATATCCACCTGGCAATCCTTCTTACATCTGTGCATGTAGCTCAAGGAAACTTCTGCTGCATCAGTTCTATCATTGTTGCCATTGTGATCATAGATATTTTGAAGCATGAATTATTCGTGACATATAGATTATGGATGAAATTCCGGAGAGGTTTTAAATAATATTACTTCATTTACTAAAAGACTTATAAAACTCTTCTGCAGGGCTTAGGGTTCTATTAATATAATTAACTCATATCCACCTGGCAATCCTTCTTACATCTCTGCATGTAGCTCAAGGAAACTTCTGCTGCATCCAGTTCTATCATTGTTGCATTTGTGAACATAGACAATTTAGCTTCAGAAAACTATTATAATCAGTCATTTATGTACATACTCCTAAGTATTACATTATAAATAATAAAAAACTAGACTCACATCCATCTGGCAGTCGTTCCTACATCTGTGAATGTAGCTCAAGGAGGCTTCTGCTGCATCCAGTTCTATCATTGTTGCCATTGAGATCATAGATATTTCAAAGCATGAATTATTCGTGACATATAGATTATTTATGAAATTCCGGAGAGGATTTAAATAATATTACTTCATTTACTAAAAGACTCGTAAAAATCTTATGCAAGGCTTAGGGCTCTATTAATATAATGTACTCACATCCATCTAGCAATCCTTCCTACATCTGTCCATGTAGCTCAAGGAGAGCTTCTGCTGCATCCAGTTCTATCATTCTTGCATTTGTGAACATAGACAGGTTAGCTTCAGAAAACTCTTATAGTCAGTCTATTATGTACATACTTCTAAGTACTACATTATAAATAATAAAAAACTAGAGTCACATCCATCTGGCAGTCGTTCCTACATCTGTGAATGTAGCTCAAGGAGAGCTTCTGCTGCATCCAGTACTATCATTGTTGCCATTGTGATCATAGACATTTTGAAGCATGAACAATTCGTGACACATAGGTTATGGATGAAATTCCGGAGAGGTTTTAAATATTATTTTATTTACTAAAAGACTTGTAAGAATCTTCTGCAGGGCTTAGAGTTCTATTAATATAATGTACTTACATCCATCTGGCAGTCGTTCCTACATCTGTGCATGTAGCTCAAGGAGAGCTTCTGCTGCATCAGTTCTATCATTGTTGCATTTGTGAACATAGACAGTTTAGCTTCAGAAAACTATTATAATCAGTCATTTATGTACATACTCCTAAGTACTATATTGTTGCCATTGTGATCATAGACATTTGAAGCATGAATTTATCGTGGCGTATACTCGTAGACCATAGATGAAATTCCGGAGAGGTATTAAATAATATTACTTTATTTTCTAAACGACTTGTAAAAATCTTCTGCAGGGCTTAGGGCTCTATTAATAAAATAAACTCACATCTATTTGGCAGTCGTTCCTACATCTGTCCATGTAGCTCAAGGAGAGCTTCTGCTGCATCTATTTCTATAATTGTTGCATTTGTGAACATAGACAGTTTAGCTTCAGAAAACTATTATAGTTAGTCATTTATGTACATACTCCTAAGTACTATATTATAAATAATAAAAAAACTAGACTCACATCCATCTGGCAGTCGTTCCTACATCTGTGAATGTAGCTCAAGGAGAGCTTCTGCTGCATCCAGTACTATCATTGTTGCCATTGTGATCATAGACATTTTGAAGCATGAATTATTCGTGACATATAGGTTATGGATGAAATTCCGAGAGGTTTTAAATAATATTACTTCATTTACTAAAAGACTTGTAAAAATCTTCTGCAGGGCTTAGGGTTCTATTAATGTAATGTACTCATATCCATCTGGCAATCCTTCCTACATCTGTGAATGTAGCTCAAGGAGAGCTTCTGCTGCATCCAGTTCTATCATTATTTGCCATTGTGATCATAGACATTTTGAAGCATGAATTTATCGTGGCGTATACTCGTAGACCATGGATGAAATTCCGAGAGGTATTAAATAATATGACTTTATTTTCTAAACGACTTGTAAAAATCTTCTGCAGGGCTTAGGGCTCTATTAATAAAATAAACTCACATCCATTTGGCAGTCCTTCCTACATCTGTCCATGTAGCTCAAGGAGAGCTTCTGCTGCATCCAGTACTATCATTGTTGCCATTGTGATCATAGACATTTTGAATCATGAATTTATCGTGGCGTGTACTCGAAGACCATGGATGAAATTCCGGAGAGGTATTAAATAATATTACTTTATTTTCTAAACGACTTGTAAAAATCTTCTGCAGGGCTTAGGGCTCTATTAATAAAATAAACTCACATCCATTTGGCAGTCGTTCCTACATCTGTCCACATGTAGCTCAAGGAGAGCTTCTGCTGCATCTAGTTCTATAATTGTTGCATTTGTGAACATAGACAGTTTAGCTTCAGAAAACTATTATAGTCAGTCATTTATGTACATACTCCTAAGTACTATATTATAAATAATAAAAAAACTAGACTCACATCCATCTGGCAGTCGTTCCTACATCTGTCCATGTAGCTCAATGAGAGCTTCTGCTGCATCTAGTTCTATAATTGTTGCCATTGTGATCATAGATATTTCAAAGCATGAATTATTCGTGACATATAGGTTATGGATGAAATTCGGAGAGGTTTTAAATAATATTACTTTATTTACTAATAGACTTGTAAAAATCTTCTGCAGGGCTTAGGGCTCTATTAATATAATGTACTCACATTCATCTGGCAGTCGTTCCTACATCTGTGCATGTAGCTCAAGGAGAGCTTCTGCTGCATCAAGTACTATCATTGTTGCATTTGTGAACATAGACAATTTAGCTTCAGAAAACTATTATAGTCAGTCATTTATGTACATACTCCTAAGTACTATATTATAAATAATAAAAAACTAGACTCACATCCATCTGGCAATCCTTCCTACATCTGTGAATGTAGCTCAAGGAAACTTCTGCTGCATCAAGTACTATCATTGTTGCATTTGTGAACATAGACAGTTTAGCTTCAGAAAACTATTATAGTCAGTCATTAATGTACATACTCCTAAGTATTACATTATAAATAATAAAAAACTAGACTCACATCCATCTGGCAGTCGTTCTACATCTGTCCATGTAGCTCAAGGAAACTTCTGCTGCATCAGTTCTATCATTGTTGCATTTTTGAACATAGACAGTTTAGCTTCAGAAAACTATTATAGTCAGTCATTTATGTACATACTCCTAAGTACTATATTATAAATAATAAAAAACTAGACTCACATCCATCTGGCAATCCTTCCTACATCTGTGCATGTAGCTCAAGGAGAGCTTCTGCTGCATCCAGTTCTATCATTATTGCATTTGTGAACATAGACAATTTAGCTTCAGAAAACTATTATA
This sequence comes from Sericinus montela, assembly GCA_029286605.1. Lineage (NCBI taxonomy): Eukaryota > Metazoa > Arthropoda > Insecta > Lepidoptera > Papilionidae > Sericinus > Sericinus montela. Next base: position 7,431,006 of record JAGSMR010000020.1, read on the forward strand.
TTCAGTCATTTATGTACATACTCCTAAGTACTATATTATAAATAATAAAACAACAAGACTCACATCCATCTGGCAGTCGTTCCTACATCTGTCCATGTAGCTCAATGAGAGCTTCTGCTGCATCCAGTACTATCATTGTTGCCATTGTGATCATAGACATTTTGAATTATTTTTGAATTATTCGTGACATATAGGTTATGGATGAAATTCCAGAGAGGTTTTAAATAATATTACTTAAGTTACTAAAAGACTTGCAAAAATCTTCTGAAGGGCTTAGGGTTCTATTAATATAATGTACTCATATCCATCTGGCAATCCTTCCTACATCTGTGAATGTAGCTCAAGGAAACTTCTGCTGCATCAGTTCTATCATTGTTGCATTTGTGAACATAGACAGTTTAGCTTCAGAAAACTATTATAGTCAGTCATTTATGTACATACTCCTAAGTACTATATTATAAATAATAAAAACTAGACTCACATCCATCTGGCAATCCTTCCTACATCTGTGAATGTAGCTCAAGGAGAGCTTCTGCTGCATCAAGTACTATCATTGTTGCCATTGTGATCATAGACATTTTGAAGCATGAATTATTCGTGACATATAGGTTATGGATGAAATTCGGAGAAGTTTTAAATAATATCACTTTATTTACTAAAAGACTTGTAAAAATCTTCTGCAGGGCTTAGGGTTCTATTAATATAATGTACTCACATCCATCGTGCAATCCTCCCTACATCTGTGCATGTAGCTCAAGGAGAGCTTCTGCTGCATCAGTTCTATCATTGTTGCCATTGTGATCATAGACATTTTGAAGCATGAATTTATCGTGGCGTATACTCGTAGACCATGGATGAAATTCGGAGAGGTTTTAAATAATATTACTTTATTTTCTAAACGACTTGTAAAAATCTTCTGCAGGGCTTAGGGCTCTATTAATAAAATAAACTCACATCCATTTGGCAGTCGTTCCTACATCTGTCCATGTAGCTCAAGGAGCTTCTGCTGCATCTAGTTCTATAATTGTTGCATTTGTGAACATAGACAGTTTAGCTTCAGAAAACTATTATAGTCAGTCATTTATGTACATACTCCTAAGTACTATATTATAAATAATAAAAACTAGACTCACATCCATCTGGCAGTCGTTCCTACATCTGTCCATGTAGCTCAATGAGAGCTTCTGCTGCATCAGTTCTATCATTGTTGCCATTGTGATCATAGACATTTTGAAACATAAATTTATCGTGGCGTATACTCGTAGACTATGGATGAAATTCCGGAGAGGTATTAAATAATATTACTTCTTTTTCTAAACGACTTGTAAAACTCTTCTGCAGGGCTTAGGGTTCTATTAATATAATGTACTCACATCCATCTGGCAATCCTTCCTACATCTGTGCATGTAGCTCAAGGAGAGCTTCTGCTGCATCCAGTTCTATCATTCTTGCATTTGTAAACATAGACAATTTAGCTTCAGAAAACTATTATAATCAGTCATTTATGTACATACTCCTAAGTACTATATTATAAATAATAAAAACTAGACTCACATCCATCTGGCAGTCGTTCCACATCTGTGCATGTAGCTCAAGGAGAGCTTCTGCTGCATCCAGTTCTATCATTGTTGCCATTGTGATCATAGACATTTTGAAACATGAATTATTCGTGACATATAGGTTATGGATGAAATTCCAGAGTGGTTTTAAATAATATTACTTTATTTACTAAAAGACTTGTAAAACTATTCTGCAGGGCTTAGGGTTCTATTAATGTAATGTACTCATATCCATCTGGCAATCCTTCCTACATCTGTAAATGTAGCTCAAGGAGAGCTTCTGCTGCATCCAGTTCTATCATTGTTGCCATTGTGATCATAGACATTTTGAAGCATGAATTATTCGTGACATATAGATTATGGATGAAATTCCGGAGAGGTATTAAATAATATTACTTCATTTACTAAAAGACTTGTAAAAATCTTCTGCAGGGCTTAGGGTTCTATTAATATAATGTACTCACATCCATCTGGCAGTCGTTCCTACATCTGTGCATGTAGCTCAAGGAGAGCTTCTTGCTGCATCCAGTTCTATCATTGTTGCCATTGTGATCATAGATATTTCAAAGCATGAATTATTCGTGACATATAGGTTATGGATGAAATTCGGAGAGGTATTAAATAATATTACTTTATTTACTAAAAGACTTGTAAAAATCTTCTGCAAGGCTTAGGGTTCTATTAATATAATGTACTCACATCCATCTGGCAGTCGTTCTACATCTGTCCATGTAGCTCAATGAGAGCTTCTGCTGCATCCAGTACTATCATTGTTGCCATTGTGATCATAGACACTTTGAAGAATGAATTATTCGTGACATATAGGTTATGGATGAAATTCTGGAGAAGTTTTAAATAATATTACTTTATTTACTAAAAGACTTGTAAAAATCTTCTGCAGGGCTTAGGGTTCTATTAATATAATGTACTCACATCCATCTGGCAGTCGTTCCTACATCTGTCCATGTAGCTCAATGAGAGCTTCTGCTGCATCAGTTCTATCATTGTTGCCATTGTGATCATAGACACTTTGAAGAATGAATTATTCGTGACATATAGGTTATGGATGAAATTCCGGAGAGGTATTAAATAATATTACTTCATTTACTAAAAGACTTGTAAAAATCTTCTGCAAGGCTTAGGGTTCTATTAATATAATGTACCACATCCATCTGGCAGTCGTTCCTACATCTGTCCATGTAGCTCAATGAGAGCTTCTGCTGCATCAGTTCTATCATTGTTGCCATTGTGATCATAGACATTTTGAAGCATGAATTATTCGTGACATATAGATTATGGATGAAATTCCAGAGAGGTTTTAAATAATATTACTTTATTTACTAAAAGACTTGTAAGAATCTTCTGCAAGGCTTAGAGTTCTATTAATATAATGTACTCACATCTATCTGGCAGTCGTTCCTACATCTGTCCATGTAGCTCAAGGAGAGCTTCTGCTGCATCCAGTTTTATCATTGTTGCCATTTTGATCATAGGCACTTTGAAGCATGAATTATTCATGACACATAGGTTATGGATGAAATTCCGGAGAGGTTTAAAATATTACTTTATTTACTAAAAGACTTTTAAGAATCTTCTGCAAGGCTTAGCGTTCTATTAATATAATGTACTCACATCCATCTGGCAGTCGTTCCTACATCTGTCCATGTAGCTCAAGGAGAGCTTCTGCTGCATCTATTTCTATAATTGTTGCATTTGTGAACATAGACAGTTTAGCTTCAGAAAACTTTTATAGTCAGTCATTTATGTACATACTCCTAAGTACTATATTATAAATAATAAAAAAACTAGACTCACATCCATCTGGCAGTCGTTCCTACATCTGTCCATGTAGCTCAATGAGAGCATCTGCTGCATCCAGTACTATCATTGTTGCCATTGTGATCATAGACACTTTGAAGAATGAATTATTCGTGACATATAGATTATGGATGAAATTCCGGAGAGGTTTTAAATAATATTACTTTAGTTACTAAAAGACTTGTAAAAATCTTCTGCAGGGCTTAGGGTTCTATTAATGTAAAGTATTCATATCCATCTGGCAATCCTTCCCACATCTGTCCATGTAGCTCAATGAGAGCTTCTGCTGCATCAGTTCTATCATTGTTGCCATTGTGATCATAGACATTTTGAAACATGAATTATTCGTGACATATAAATTATGGATGAAATTCCGGAGAGGTTTTAAATAATATTACTTCATTTACTAAAAGACTTGTAAAAATCTTCTGCAAGGCTTAATGTTTTATTAATATAATGTACTCACATCCATCTGGCAGTCGTTCCTACATCTGTCCATGTAGCTCAATGAGAGCTTCTGCTGCATCCAGTACTATCATTGTTACCATTGTGATCATAGACATTTTGAAGCATGAATTATTCGTGACATATAGGTTATGGATGAAATTCCAGAGAGGTTTTAAATAATATTACTTTATTTTCTAAACGACTTGTAAAAATCTTCTGCCGGGCTTAGGGTTCTATTAATGTAATGTACTCATATCCATCTGGCAATCCTTCCTACATCTGTGAATGTAGCTCAAGGAGAGCTTCTGCTGCATCCAGTTCTATCATTGTTGCCATTGAGATCATAGATATTTCAAAGCATGAATTATTCGTGACATATAGATTATGGATGAAATTCCGGAGAGGTTTTAAATAATATTACTTCATTTACTAAAAGACTCGTAAAAATCTTCTGCAAGGCTTAGGGTTCTATTAATATAATGTACTCACATTCATCTGGCAGTCGTTCCTACATCTGTGCATGTGGCTCAAGGAGAGCTTCTGCATCCAGTTCTATCATTGTTGCCATTGTGATCAAAGACATTTTGAAGCATAATTTTATCGTGGCGTATATTCGTAGACTATGGATGAAATTCCGAGAGGTATTAAATAATATTACTTCATTTACTAAAAGACTTGTAAAAATCTTCTGGAGGGCTTAGGGCTCTATTAATATAATGTACTCACATCCATCTGGCAATCCTTCCTACATCTGTGCATGTAGCTCAGGAAACTTCTGCTGCATCCAGTTCTATCATTGTTGCCATTGTGATCATAGACATTTTGAAGCATGAATTATTCGTGACATATAGATTATGGATGAAATTCCGGAGAGGTTTTAAATAATATTACTTCATTTACTAAAAGACTTGTAAAACTCTTCTGCAGGGCTTAGGGTTCTATTAATATAATGTACTCATATCCATCTGGCAATCCTTCTTACATCTGTGCATGTAGCTCAAGGAGAGCTTCTGCTGCATCCAGTTCTATCATTGTTGCATTTGTGAACATAGACAATTTAGCTTCAGAACACTATTATAGTCAGTCATTTATGTACATACTCCTAAGTACTATATTATAAATAATAAAAAAACTAGACTCACATCCATCTGGCAGTCGTTCCTACATCTGTCCATGTAGCTCAATGAGAGCTTCTGCTGCATCAATTTCTATCATTGTTGCCATTGTGATCATAGACATTTTGAAGCATGAATTTATCGTGGCGTATACTGTAGACCATGGATGAAATTCCGGAGAGGTATTAAATAATATAACTTCATTTACTAAAAGACTTGTAAAACTCTTCTGCAGGGCTTAGGGTTCTATTAATATAATGTACTCATATCCATCTGGCAATCCTTCTTACATCTGTGCATGTAGCTCAAGGAAACTTCTGCTGCATCCAGTTCTATCATTGTTGCATTTGTGAACATAGACAATTTAGCTTCAGAAAACTATTATAGTCAGTCATTTATGTACATACTCCTAAGTACTATATTATAAATAATAAAAAAACTAGACTCACATCCATCTGGCAGTCGTTCCTACATCTGTCCATGTAGCTCAAGGAGAGCTTCTGCTGCATCAGTTCTATCATTGTTGCCATTGTGATCATAGACATTTTGAAGCATGAATTATTCGTGACATATAGGTTATGGATGAAATTCCGAGAGGTTTTAAATAATATTACTTCATTTACTAAAAGACTTGTAAAAATCTTCTGCAGGGCTTAGGGTTCTATTAATATAATGTACTCATATCCATCTGGCAGTCGTTCTACATCTGTCCATGTAGCTCAATGAGAGCTTCTGCTGCATCCAGTTCTATCATTGTTGCATTTTGAACATAGACAGTTTAGCTTCAAAAACTATTATAGTCAGTCATTAATGTACATACTCCTAAGTACTATATTATAAATAATAAAAAACTAGACTCACATCCATCTGGCAGTCGTTCCTACATCTGTCCATGTAGCTCAAGGAGAGCTTCTGCTGCATCCAGTTCTATCAATGTTGCCATTGTGATCATAAACATTTTGAAGCATGAATTATTCGCGGCATATAGATTAAAGATGAATCTCCGCTATAAATAATAAATGTAAATATACTCAAATCCATCACGCTGTCGCTACCTCAGCTGTCCATGCAGCTCAAGAAGAGCTTCTGCTGCATCTAGTTCTGTCATTGTTGCATTTTTGAACATAGACAGTTTAGCTTCAAAATACTATTATAGTCAGTCATTTATGTACATACTCCTAAGTATTACATTATAAATAATAAAAAACTAGACTCACATCCATCTGGCAGTCGTTCTACATCTGTCCATGTAGCTCAATGAGAGCTTCTGCTGCATCCAGTACTATCATTGTTGCCACTGTGGTCATAGACATTTTGAAGCATGAATTTATCGTGGCGTATACTCGTAGACCATGGATGAAATTCGGAGGTATTAAATAATATTACTTTATTTTCTAAACGACTTGTAAAAATCTTCTGCAGGGCTTAGGGCTCTATTAATAAAATAAACTCACATCCATTTGGCAGTCGTTCCTACATCTGTCCATGTAGCTCAAGGAGAGCTTCTGCTGCATCCAGTTCTATCATTGTTGCCATTGTGATCAGAGACATTTTGAAGAATGAATTATTCGTGACATATAGGTTATGGATGAAATTCCGGAGAGGTTTTAAATAATATTACTTTATTTTCTAAACGACTTGTAAAAATCTTCTGGAGGGCTTAGGGCTCTATTAATATAATGTACTCACATCCAGCTGGCAATCCTTCCTACATCTGTCCATGTAGCTCAAGGAGGCTTCTGCTGCATCAGTTCTATCATTGTTGCCATTGTGATCATAGACATTTTGAAGCATGAATTTATCGTGGCGTATACTCGAAGACTATGGATGAAATTCCAGAGAGGTATTAAATAATACTACTTTATTTACTAAACGACTTGTAAAAATCTTCTGCAGGGCTTAGGGTTCTATTTATATAATGTACTCATATCCACCTGGCAATCCTTCTTACATCTGTGCATGTAGCTCAAGGAGAGCTTCTGCTGCATCCAGTTCTATCATTGTTGCATTTGTGAACATAGACAATTTAGCTTCAGAAAACTATTATAGTCAGTCATTTATGTACATACTCCTAAGTACTATATTATAAATAAAAAAAACTAGACTCACATCCATCTGGCAGTCGTTCCTACATCTGTCTATGTAGCTCAAGGAGAGCTCTGCTGCATTCAGTACTATCATTGTTGCCATTGTGATCATAGACATTTCGAAGCATGAATTATTCGTGACATATAGATTATGGATGAAATTCCGGAGAGGTTTTAAATAATATTACTTCATTTACTAAAAGACTTGTAAAAGTCTTCTGCAAGGCTTAGGGGTCTATTAATATAATGTACTCACATTCATCTGGCAGTCGTTCCTACATCTGTGCATGTAGCTCAAGGAGAGCTTCTGCTGCATCTAGTTCTATCATTGTTGCATTTGTGAACATAGACAGGTTAGCTTCAGAAAACTATTATAGTCAGTCTATTATGTACATACTCCTAAGTACTACATTATAAATAATAAAAAACTAGACTCACATCCATCTGGCAGTCGTTCCTACATCTGTCCATGTAGCTCAAGGAGAGCTTCTGCTGCATCCAGTACTATCATTGTTGCCATTGTGATCATAGACATTTTGAAGCATGAATTATTCGTGACATATAGGTTATGGATGAAATTCCAGAGAGGTTTTAAATAATATTACTTTAGTTACTAAAAGACTTGTAAAAATCTTCTGAAGGGCTTAGGGTTCTATTAATATAATGTACACATATCCATCTGGCAGTCGTTCCTACATCTGTCCATGTAGCTCAAGGAGAGCTTCTGCTGCAGTCAGTAATATCATTGTTGCCCATGTGATCATAGACACTTTGAAGAATGAATTATTCGTAACATATAGGTTATGGATGAAATTCCGGAGAGGTTTTAAATAATATTACTTTAATTTCTAAACGACTTGTAAAAATCTTCTTCAAGGCTTTGGGCTCTATTAATATTAATGTACTCACATCCATCTGGCAATCCTTCCTACATCTGTGCATGTAGCTCAAGGAGAGCTTCTGCTGCATCCAGTTCTATCAATGTTGCCATTGTTATCATAAACATTTTGAAGCATGAATTATTCCCGGCATATAGATTAAAGATAAATCTCCGCTATAAATAATAAATGTAAATATACTCAAATCCATCACGCTGTCGCTACCTCAGCTGTCCATGCAGCTCAAGAAGAGCTTCTGCTGCATCAATTTCTATCATTGTTGCATTTTGAACATAGACAGTTTAGCTTCAAAATACTATTATAGTCAGTCATTTATGTACATACTCCTAAGTATTACATTATAAATAATAAAAAAAATAGACTCACATCCATCTGGCAGTCGTTCCTACATCTGTCCATGTAGCTCAAGGAGAGCTTCTGCTGCATCCAGTTCTATCATTGTTGCCATTGTGATCAAAGACATTTTGAAGCATAATTTTATCGTGGCGTATACTGTAGACTATGGATGAAATTCCGGAGAGGTATTAAATAATATTACTTTATTTTCTAAACGACTTAGAAAAAAACTTCTGGAGGGCTTAGGGCTCTATTAATAAAATATACTCACATCTATCTGGCAGTCGTTCCTACATCTGTCCATGTAGCTCAAGGAGAGCTTCTGCTGCATCCAGTTCTATCATTGTTGCCATTGTGATCAGAGACATTTTGAAGAATGAATTATTCGTGACATATAGGTTATGGATGAAATTCGGAGAGGTTTTAAATAATATTACTTCATTTACTAAAAGACTTGTAAAAATCTTCTGGAGGGCTTAGGGCTCTATTAATATAATGTACTCACATCCAGCTGGCAATCCTTCCTACATCTGTCCATGTAGCTCAAGGAGAGCTTCTGCTGCATCCAGTTCTATCATTGTTGCCATTGTGATCATAGACATTTTGAAGCATGAATTTATCGTGGCGTATACTCGAAGACTATGGATGAAATTCCAGAGAGGTATTAAATAATACTACTTTATTTACTAAACGACTTGTAAAAATCTTCTGTAAGGCTTAGTGCTCTATTAATAAAATATACTCACATCCATCTGGCAATCCTTCCTACATCTGTCCATGTAGCTCAAGGAGAGCTTCTTGCTGCATCCAGTTCTATCATTGTTGCCATTGTGATCATAGACACTTTGAAGAATGAATTATTCGTGACATATAGATTATGGATGAAATTCCGAGAGGTTTTAAATAATATTACTTCATTTACTAAAAGACTTGTAAAAATCTTCTGCAGGGCTTAGGGTTCTATTAATATAATGTACTCACATCCATCTGGCAGTCGTTCCAACATCTGTCCATGTAGCTCAAGGAGAGCTTCTGCTGCATCTAGTTCTATCATTGTTGCATTCGTGAACATAGACAGTTTAGCTTCAGAAAACTATTATAGTCAGTCATTTATGTACATAGTCCTAAGTACTATATTATAAATAATAAAAAAACAAGACTCACATCCATCTGGCAGTCGTTCCTACATCTGTCTATGTAGCTCAAGGAGAGCTTCTGCTGCATTCAGTACTATCATTGTTGCCATTGTGATCATAGACACTTTAAAGAATAAATTATTCGTGACATATAGGTTATGGATGAAATTCCGGAGAGGTTTTAAATAATATTACTTTAGTTACTAAAAGACTTGTAAAAATCTTCTGAAGGGCTTAGGGTTCTATTAATATAATATACTCATATCCATCTGGCAATCCTTCCTACATCTGTGCATGTAGCTCAAGGAGAGCTTCTGCTGCATCCAGTTCTATCATTGTTGCCATTGTGATCATAGATATTTCAAAGCATGAATTATTCGTGACATATAGATTATGGATGAAATTCCGGAGAGGTTTTAAACAATATTACTTCATTTCCTAAAAGGCTTGGAAAAATCTTATGCAAGGCTTAGGGTTCTATTAATATAATGTACTCACATCCATCTGGCAATCCTTCCTACATCTGTAAATGTAGCTCAAGGAGAGCTTCTGCTGCATCCAGTTCTATCATTGTTGCCATTGTGATCATAGACATTTCGAAGCATGAATTATTCGTGACATATAGATTATGGATGAAATTCCGGAGAGGTTTTAAATAATATTACTTCATTTACTAAAAGACTTGTAAAAATCTTATGCAAGGCTTAGGGTTCTATTAATATAATGTACTCACATTCATCTGGCAGTCGTTCCTACATCTGTGCATGTAGCTCAAGGAGAGCTTCTGCTGCATCAAGTTCTATCATTGTTGCCATTGTGATCATAGACATTTTGAAGCATGAATTTATCGTGGCGTATACTCGTAGACCATGGATGAAATTCCGAGAGGTATTAAATAATATTACTTTATTTACTAAAAGACTTGTAAGAATCTTCTGCAAGGCTTAGTGTTCTTTTAATATAATGTACTCCCATCCATCTGGCAGTCGTTCCTACATCTGTCCATGTAGCTCAATGAGAGCTTCTGCTGCATCCAGTACTATCATTGTTGCCATTGTGATCATAGACATTTTGAAACATGAATTATTCGTGACATATAGATTATGGATGAAATTCCGGAGAGGTTTTAAATAATATTACTTTATTTACTAATAGACTTGTAAAAATCTTCTGCAGGGCTTAGGGTTCTATTAATGTAATGTACTCATATCCATCTGGCAATCCTTCTTACATCTGTGCATGTAGCTCAAGGAAACTTCTGCTGCATCCAGTTCTATCATTGTTGCATTTGTGAACATAGACAGTTTAGCTTCAAAAACTATTATAGTCAGTCATTTATGTACATACTCCTAAGTACTATATTATAAATAATAAAAACTAGACTCACATCCATCTGGCAGTCGTTCCTACATCTGTGCATGTAGCTCAAGGAGAGCTTCTGCTGCATCCAGTACTATCATTGTTGCATTTGTGAACATAGACAGTTTAGCTTCAAAAACTATTATAGTCAGTCATTAATGTACATACTCCTAAGTACTATATTATAAATAATAAAAACTAGACTCACATCCATCTGGCAATCCTTCCTACATCTGTGCATGTGGCTCAAGGAGAGCTTCTGCTGCATCAGTTCTATCATTATTGCCATTGTGATCATAGACATTTCGAAGCATGAATTATTCGTGACATATAGATTATGGATGAAATTCCGAGAGGTTTTAAATAATATTACTTTATTTACTAATAGACTTGTAAAAATCTTCTGCAAGGCTTAGGGTTCTATTAATGTAATGTACTCATATCCATCTGGCAATCCTTCTTACATCTGTGCATGTGGCTCAAGGAGAGCTTCTGCATCCAGTTCTATCAATGTTGCCATTGTGATCATAGACATTTTGAAGCATGAATTTATCGTGGCGTATACTCGTAGACTATGGATGAAATTCGGAGAGGTTTTAAATAATATTACTTCATTTACTAAAAGACTTGTAAAAATCTTCTGCAGGGCTTAGGGTTCTATTAATATAATGTACTCACATTCATCTGGCAGTCGTTCCTACATCTGTGAATGTAGCTCAAGGAAACTTCTGCTGCATCAGTTCTATCATTATTGCCATTGTGATCATAGACATTTTGAAGCATGAATTATTCGTGACATATAGATTATGGATGAAATTCCGGAAAGGTTTTAAATAATATCACTTTATTTACTAAAAGACTTGTAAAAATCTTCTGCAGGGCTTAGGGTTCTATTAATATAATGTACTCACATCCATCGTGCAATCCTCCCTACATCTGTGCATGTAGCTCAAGGAGAGCTTCTGCTGCATCCAGTTCTATCATTGTTGCATTTGTGAACATAGACAATTTAGCTTCAGAAAACTATTATAGTCAGTCATTTATGTACATACTCCTAAGTACAATATTAAAAATAATAAAAAAACAAGACTCACATCCATCTGGCAGTCGTTCCAACATCTGTCCATGTAGCTCAAGGAGAGCTTCTGCTGCATCTAGTTCTATCATTGTTGCATTCGTGAACATAGACAGGTTAGCTTCAGAAAACTATTATAGTCAGTCTATTATGTACATACTCCTAAGTACTATATTATAAATAATAAAAACTAGACTCACATCCATCTGGCAATCCTTCCTACATCTGTGAATGTAGCTCAAGGAAACTTCTGCTGCATCCAGTACTATCATTGTTGCCATTGTGATCATAGACATTTTGAAGCATGAATTTATCGTGGCGTATACTCGTAGACCATGGATGAAATTCCGAGAGGTATTAAATAATATTACTTCATTTACTAAAAGACTTGTAAAAATCTTCTGCAGGGCTTAGGGTTCTATTAATGTAATGTACTCATATCCATCTGGCAATCCTTCTACATCTGTCCATGTAGCTCAATGAGAGCTTCTGCTGCATCAATTTCTATCATTGTTGCATTTTTGAACATAGACAGTTTAGCTTCAAAAAACTATTATAGTCAGTCATTAATGTACATACTCCTAAGTATTACATTATAAATAATAAAAAAAATAGACTCACATCCATCTGGCAGTCGTTCCTACATCTGTGCATGTAGCTCAAGGAGAGCTTCTTCTGCATCCAGTTCTATCATTCTTGCATTTGTGAACATAGACAATTTAGCTTCAGAAAACTATTATAGTCAGTCATTTATGTGTATAGTCCTAAGTACTATATTATAAATAATAAAAAAACTAGACTCACATCCATCTGGCAGTCGTTCCTACATCTGTCCATGTAGCTCAATGAGAGCTTCTGCTGCATCCAGTACTATCATTGTTGCATTTTTGAACATAGACAGTTTAGCTTCAGAAAACTATTATAGTCAGTCATTTATGTACATACTCCTAAGTACTACATTATAAATAATAAATGAAGCATGAATTTATCGTGGCGTATACTCGTAGACCATGGATGAAATTCGGAGAGGTATTAAATAATATAACTTTATTTTCTAAACGACTTGTAAAAATCTTCTGCAGGGCTTAGGGCTCTATTAATAAAATAAACTCACATCCATTTGGCAGTCGTTCCTACATCTGTTCATGTAGCTCAAGGAGAGCTTCTGCTACATCCATTTCTATCATTGTTGCATTTGTGAACATAGACAATTTAGCTTCAGAAAACTATTATAGTCAGTCATTTATGTACATACTCCTAAGTACTATATTATAAATAATAAAAAAACTAGACTCACATCCATCTGGCAGTCGTCCCTACATCTGTCCATGTAGCTCAATGAGAGCTTCTGCTGCATCCAGTACTATCATTGTTGCCATTGTGATCATAGACATTTTGAAACATGAATTATTCGTGACATATAGGTTATGGATGAAATTCCAGAAAGGTTTTAAATAATATTACTTTATTTACTAATAGACTTGTAAAAATCTTCTGCTGGGCTTAGGGTTATATTAATGAAATGTACTCATATCCATCTGGCAATCCTTCCTGCATCTGTGAATGTAGCTCAAGGAGAGCTTCTGCTGCATCCAATTCTATCATTGTTGCCATTGTGATCATAGACATTTTGAAGCATGAATTTATCGTGGCGTATACTCGTAGACCATGGATGAAATTCCGGAGAGGTATTAAATAATACTACTTTATTTTCTAAACGACTTGTAAAAATCTTCTGCAGGGCTTAGGGCTCTATTAATAAAATAAACTCACATCCATTTCGCAGTCCTTCCTACATCTGTCCATGTAGCTCAAGGAGAGCTTCTGCTGCATCCAGTTCTATCATTGTTGCCATTGTGATCATAGATATTTCAAAGCATGAGTTATTCGTGACATATAGATTATGGATGAAATTCCGGAGAGGTTTTAAATAATATTACTTTGTTACTAATAGACTTGTAAAAATCTTCTGCAGGGCTTAGGGTTCTATTAATGTAATGTACTCATATCCATCTGGCAATCCTTCCTACATCTGTGCATGTAGCTCAAGGAGAGCTTGCTGCATCCAGTTCTATCATTGTTGCATTTTTGAACATAGACAGTTTAGCTTCAGAAAACTATTATAGTCAGTCATTTATGTACATACTCTAAGTACTATATTATAAATAATAAAAAAACTAGACTCACATCCATCTGGCAATCCTTCCTACATCTGTCCATGTAGCTCAAGGAAACTTCTGCTGCATCTAGTTCTATAATTGTTGCATTTGTGAACATAGACAATTTAGCTTCAGAAAACTATTATAGTCAGTCATTTATGTACATACTCCTAAGTATTACATTATAAATAATAAAAACTAGACTCACATCCATCTGGCAATCCTTCCTACATCTGTGAATGTAGCTCAAGGAAACTTCTGCTGCATCAGTTCTATCATTATTTGCCATTGTGATCATAGATATTTCAAAGCATGAATTATTCGCGGCATATAGATTAAAGATGAATCTCCGCTATAAATAATAAAAACTAGACTCACATCCATCTGGCAGTCGTTCTACATCTGTCCATGTAGCTCAATGAGAGCTTCTGCTGCATCCAGTTCTATCATTGTTGCCATTGTGATCATAGACATTTTGAAGCATGAATTTATCGTGGCGTATACTCGTAGACCATGGATGAAATTCGGAGAGGTATTAAATAATATTACTTTATTTTCTAAACGACTTGTAAAAATCTTCTGCAGGGCTTAGGGCTCTATTAATAAAATAAACTCACATCCATTTGGCAGTCGTTCCTACATCTGTCCATGTAGCTCAATGAGAGCTTCTGCTGCATCTAGTTCTATAATTGTTGCATTTGTGAACATAGACAGTTTAGCTTCAGAAAACTATTATAGTCAGTCATTTATGTACATACTCCTAAGTACTATATTATAAATAATAAAAACTAGACTCACATCCATCTGGCAGTCGTTCCTACATCTGTCCATGTAGCTCAAGGAGAGCTTCTGCTGCATCAATTTCTATCATTGTTGCATTTGTGAACATAGACAGTTTAGCTTCAGAAAACTATTATAGTCAGTCATTAATGTACATACTCCTAAGTACTATATTATAAATAATAAAAACTAGACTCATATCCATCTGGCAATCATTCCTACATCTGTCCATGTAGCTCAAGGAGAGCTTCTGCTGCATCCAGTTCTATCATTGTGGCCATTGTGATCATAGACATTTTGAAGCATGAATTATTCGCGGCATATAGATTAAAGATGAATCTCCGCTATAAATAACAAATGAAAATATACTCAAATCCATCATGCTGTCGCTACCTCAGCTGTCCATGCAGCTCAAGAAGAGCTTCTGCTGCATCAATTTCTATCATTGTTGCATTTTTGAACATAGGCAGTTTAGCTTCAAAAAACTATTATAGTCAGTCATTAATGTACATACTCCTAAGTATTACATTATAAATAATAAAAACTAGACTCATATCCACCTGGCAGTCGTTCCTACATCTGTGCATGTGGCTCAAGGAGAGCTTCTGCTGCATCCAGTTCTATCATTGTTGCCATTGTGATCATAGACATTTTGAAGCATGAATTATTCGCGGCATATAGATTAAAGATGAATCTCCGCTATAAATAATAAATGAAAATATACTCAAATCCATCATGCTGTCGCTACCTCAGCTGTCCATGCAGCTCAAGAAGAGCTTCTGCTGCATCCAGTTCTATCATTGTTGCATTTTTGAACATAGGCAGTTTAGCTTCAAAAAACTATTATAGTCAGTCATTAATGTACATACTCCTAAGTATTACATTATAAATAATAAAAAAAATAGACTCACATCCATCTGGCAGTCGTTCCAACATCTGTCCATGTAGCTCAAGGAGAGCTTCTGCTGCATCTAGTTCTATCATTGTTGCATTTGTGAACATAGACAGGTTAGCTTCAGAAAACTATTATAGTCAGTCTATTATGTACATACTCCTAAGTACTACATTATAAATAATAAAAAACTAGACTCACATCCATCTGGCAGTCGTTCCTACATCTGTCCATGTAGCTCAAGGAGAGCTTCTGCTGCATTCAGTACTATCATTGTTGCCATTGTGATCATAGACACTTTGAAGAATGAATTATTAGTGACATATAGGTTGTGGATGAAATTCCGGAGAGGTTTTAAATAATATTACTTTATTTTCTAAACGACTTGTAAAAATCTTCTGGAGGGCTTAGGGCTCTATTAATATAATGTACTCACATCCATCTGGCAATCCTTCCTACATCTGTGCATGTAGCTCAAGGAGAGCTTCTGCTGCATCCAGTTCTATCATTGTTGCCATTGTGATCATAGACATTTTGAAGCATGAATTTATCGTGGCGTATACTCGTAGACCATGGATAAAATTCCGGAGAGGTATTAAATAATATTACTTTATTTTCTAAACGACTTGTAAAAATCTTCTGCAGGGCTTAGGGCTCTATTAATAAAATAAACTCACATCCATTTGGCAGTCCTTCCTACATCTGTCCATGTAGCTTAAGGAGAGCTTCTGCTGGATCCAGTACTATCATTGTTGCCATTGTGATCATAGACATTTTGAAGCATGAATTATTCGTGACATATAGATTATGGATGAAATTCCGGAGAGGTTTTAAATAATATTACTTTATTTACTAATAGACTTGTAAAAATCTTCTGCAGGGCTTAGGCTTATATTAATGTAATGTACTCATATCCATCTGGCAATCCTTCCTACATCTGTGAATGTAGCTCAAGGAGAGCTTCTGGTGCATCCAGTTCTGTCATTGTTGCCATTGTGATCATAGATATTTCGAAGCATGAATTATTCGTGACATATAGATTATGGATGAAATTCCGGAGAGGTTTTAAATAATATTACTTCATTTACTAAAAGACTTGTAAAAATCTTCTGAAGGGCTTAGGGTTCTAATAATATAATGTACTCATATCCATCTGGCAATCCTTCCTACATCTGTCAATGTAGCTCAAGGAGAGCTTCTGCTGCATCCAGTTCTATCATTGTTGCATTTGTGAACATAGACAATTTAGCTTCAGAAAACTATTATAGTCAGTCATTTATGTACATACTCCTAAGTACTATATTATAAATAATAAAAAACTAGACTCACATCCATCTGGCAGTCGTTCCTACATCTGTCCATGTAGCTCAAGGAGAGCTTCTGCTGCATTCAGTACTATCATTGTTGCCATTGTGATCATAGACACTTTGAAGAATGAATTATTCGTGACATATAGGTTATGGATGAAATTCCGGAGAGGTTTTAAATAATATTACTTTATTTTCTAAACGACTTGTAAAAATCTTCTGGAGGGCTTAGGGCTCTATTAATATAATGTACTCACATCCATCTGGCAATCATTCCTACATCTGTCCATGTAGCTCAAGGAGAGCTTCTGCTGCATCCAGTTCTATCATTGTTGCCATTGTGATCATAGATATTTCAAAGCATGAATTATTCGTGACATATAGATTATGGATGAAATTCCGGAGAGGTTTTAAACAATATTACTTCATTTACTAAAAGACTTGTAAAACTCTTTTGCAGGGCTTAGGGTTCTATTAATGTAATGTACTCACATTCATCTGGCAGTCGTTCCTACATCTGTCCATGTAGCTCAAGGAAACTTCTGCTGCATCAATTTCTATCATTGTTGCATTTTTGAACATAGACAGTTTAGCTTCAAAAAACTATTATAGTCAGTCATTAATGTACATACTCCTAAGTATTACATTATAAATAATAAAAAACAGAGACTCACATCCATCTGGCAGTCGTTCCTACATCTGTCCATGTAGCTCAAGGAGAGCTTCTGCTGCATCTAGTTCTATAATTGTTGCATTTGTGAACATAGACAGTATAGCTTCAGAAAACTATTATAGTCAGTCATTTATGTACATACTCCTAAGTACTACATTATAAATAATAAAAAAACTAGACTCACATCCATCTGACAGTCGTTCCTACATCTGTCCATGTAGCTCAAGGAGAGCTTCTGCTGCATCCAGTACTATCATTGTTGCCATTGTGATCATAAACACTTTGAAGAAAGAATTATTCGTGACATACAGGTTATGGAGGAAATTCGGGAGAGGTTTTAAATAATATTACTTTATTTTCTAAACGACTTGTAAAAATCTTCTTGAGGGCTTAGGGCTCTATTAATATAATGTACTCACATCCATCTGGCAATCCTTCCTACATCTGTCCATGAAGCTCAAGGAGAGCTTCTGCTGCATCCAGTTCTATCATTTTTGCCATTGTGATAATAGATATTTCAAAGCATGAATTATTCGTGACATATAGATTAAGGATGAAATTCCGGAGAGGTTTTAAATAATATTACTTCATTTACTAAAATACTTGTAAAACTCTTCTGCAGGGCTTAGGGTTCTATTAATATAATGTACTCATATCCATCTTGCAATCCTTCTTACATCTGTGCATGTAGCTCAATGAGAGCTTCTGCTGCATCCAGTTCTATCATTATTGCCATTGTGATCATAGATATTTCAAAGCATGAATTATTCGTGACATATAGATTATGGATGAAATTCCGGAGAGGTTTTAAATAATATTACTTCATTTACTAAAAGACTTGTAAAAATCTTCTGCAGGGCTTAGGGTTCTATTAATATAATGTACTCATATCCATCTGGCAATCCTTCCTACATCTGTCCATGTAGCTCAATGAGAGCTTCTGCTGCATCAGTTCTATCATTGTTGCCATTGTGATCATAGACATTTTGAAGCATGAATTTATCGTGGCGTATACTGTAGACCATGGATGAAATTCCGAGAGGTATTAAATAATATTACTTCATTTACTAAAAGACTTGTAAAAATCTTCTGCAAGGCTTAGGGTTCTATTAATATAATGTACTCACATCCATCTGGCAATCCTTCCTACATCTGTCCATGTAGCTCAAGGAGAGCTTGCTGCATCCAGTTCTATCAATGTTGCCATTGTGATCATAGACATTTTGAAGCATGAATTTATCGTGGCGTATACTCGTAGACCATGGATGAAATTCGGAGAGGTTTTAAATAATATTACTTCATTTACTAAAAGACTTGTAAAAATCTTCTGCAGGGCTTAGGGTTCTATTAATGTAATGTACTCACATTCATCTGGCAGTCGTTCCTACATCTGTGCATGTAGCTCAAGGAGAACTTCTGCTGCATCCAGTTCTATCATTGTTGCCATTGTGATCATAGACACTTTGAAGAATGAATTATTCGTGACATATAGGTTATGGATGAAATTCCGGAGAGGTTTTAAATAATATTACTTTATTTTCTAAACGACTTGTAAAAATCTTCTGGAGAGCTTAGGGCTCTATTAATATAATGTACTCACATCCATCTGGCAATCATTCCTACATCTGTCCATGTAGCTCAAGGAGAGCTTCTGCTGCATCCAGTTCTATCATTGTGGCCATTGTGATCATAGACATTTTGAAGCATGAATTATTCGCGGCATATAGATTAAAGATGAATCTCCGCTATAAATAACAAATGAAAATATACTCAAATCCATCATGCTGTCGCTACCTCAGCTGTCCATGCAGCTCAAGAAGAGCTTCTGCTGCATTCAGTACTATCATTGTTGCATTTGTGAACATAGACAATTTAGCTTCAGAAAACTATTATAGTCAGTCATTTATGTACATACTCCTAAGTATTACATTATAAATAATAAAAACTAGACTCACATCCATCTGGCAGTCGTTCCTACATCTGTGAATGTAGCTCAAGGAAACTTCTGCTGCATCAGTTCTATCATTGTTGCCATTGTGATCATAGATATTTCAAAGCATGAATTATTCGCGGCATATAGATTAAAGATGAATCTCCGCTATAAATAATAAAAACTAGACTCACATCCATCTGGCAATCCTTCCTACATCTGTGAATGTAGCTCAAGGAGAGCTTCTGCTGCATCTAGTTCTATCATTGTTGCATTTGTGAACATAGACAGGTTAGCTTCAGAAAACTATTATAGTCAGTCTATTATGTACATACTCCTAAGTACTACATTATAAATAATAAAAAACTAGACTCACATCCATCTGGCAGTCGTTCCTACATCTGTCCATGTAGCTCAAGGAGAGCTTCTGCTGCATCCAGTTCTATCATTGTTGCCATTTTGATCATAGACATTTCGAAGCATGAATTATTCGTGACATATAGATTATGGATGAAATTCCGGAGAGGTTTTAAATAATATTACTTCATTTACTAAAAGACTTGTAAAAGTCTTCTGCAAGGCTTAGGGGTCTATTAATATAATGTACTCACATTCATCTGGCAATCGTTCCTACATCTGTGCATGTAGCTCAAGGAGAGCTTGCTGCATCCAGTACTATCATTGTTGCCATTGTGATCATAGACATTTCGAAGCATGAATTATTCGCGGCATATAGATTAAAGATGAATCTCCGCTATAAATAATAAAAAACTAGACTCACATCCATCTGGCAGTCGTTCCTACATCTGTGAATGTAGCTCAAGGAGAGCTTGCTGCATCCAGTACTATCATTGTTGCCATTGTGATCATAGACATTTTGAAGCATGAATTATTCGTGACATATAGATTATGGATGAAATTCCGGAGAGGTTTTAAATAATATTACTTCATTTACTAAAAGACTTGTAAAAATCTTATGCAAGGCTTAGGGTTCTATTAATATAATGTACTCACATTCACCTGGCAGTCGTTCCTACATCTGTCCATGTAGCTCAAGGAGAGCTTGCTGCATCCAGTTCTATCATTGTTGCCATTGTGATCATAGATATTTCAAAGCATGAATTATTCGTGACATATAGATTATGGATGAAATTCCGAGAGGTTTTAAATAATATTACTTCATTTACTAAAAGACTTGTAAAAATCTTCTGCAAGGCTTAGGGTTTTATTAATATAATGTATTCACATTCATCTGGCAGTCGTTCCTACATCTGTGCATGTGGCTCAAGGAGAGCTTCTGCTGCATCCAGTACTATCATTGTTGCATTTTGAACATAGACAGTTTAGCTTCAGAAAACTATTATAGTCAGTCATTTATGTACATACTCCTAAGTATTACATTATAAATAATAAAAAAACTAGACTCACATCCATCTGGCAATCGTTCCTACATCTGTCCATGTAGCTCAATGAGAGCTTCTGCTGCATCCAGTACTATCATTGTTGCCATTGTGATCATAGACATTTTGAAACATGAATTATTCGTGACATATAGATTATGGATGAAATTCGGAGAGGTTTTAAATAATATTACTTTATTTTCTAAACGACTTGTAAAAATCTTCTGCTGGGCTTAGGGTTATATTAATGTAATGTACTCACATCCATCTGGCAATCCTTCCTACATCTGTGAATGTAGCTCAAGGAGAGCTTCTGCTGCATCCAGTTCTATCATTGTTGCCATTGTGATCAAAGACATTTTGAAACATAAATTTATCGTGGCGTATACTCGTAGACAATGGATGAAATTCCGGAGAGGTATTAAATAATATTACTTCATTTACTAAAAGACTTGTAAAAATCTTCTGCAGGGCTTAGGGCTCTATTAATATAATGTACTCACATTCATCTGGCAGTCGTTCCTACATCTGTCCATGTAGCTCAATGAGAGCTTCTGCTGCATCCAGTTCTATCATTGTTGCCATTGTGATCATAGACATTTTGAAGCATGAATTTATCGTGGCGTATACTGTAGACCATGGATGAAATTCCGGAGGTTTTAAATAATATTACTTCATTTACTATAAGACTTGTGAAAATCTTCTGCAGGGCTTAGGGCTCTATTAATATAATGTACTCACATTCATCTGGCAGTCGTTCTACATCTGTCCATGTAGCTCAAGGAAACTTCTGCTGCATCAGTTCTATCATTGTTGCATTTGTGAACATAGACAATTTAGCTTCAGAAAACTATTATAGTCAGTCATTAATGTACATACTCCTAAGTACTATATTATAAATAATAAAAACTAGACTCACATCCATCTGGCAGTCGTTCTACATCTGTCCATGTAGCTCAAGGAGAGCTTGCTGCATCCAGTACTATCATTGTTGCATTTTGAACATAGACAGTTTAGCTTCAGAAAACTATTATAATCAGTCATTTATGTACATACTCCTAAGTATTACATTATAAATAATAAAAACTAGACTCACATCCATCTGGCAATCCTTCCTACATCTGTAAATGTAGCTCAAGGAGAGCTTGCTGCATCCAGTTCTATCAATGTTGCCATTGTGATCATAGACATTTTGAAGCATGACTTATTCGTGACATATAGATTATGGATGAAATTCCGGAGAGGTTTTAAATAATATTACTTTATTTACTAATAGACTTGTAAAAATCTTCTGCAGGGCTTAGGGTTATATTAATGTAATGTACTCATATCCATCTGGCAATCCTTCCTACATCTGTGAATGTAGCTCAAGGAGAGCTTCTGCTGCATCCAGTTCTATCATTGTTGCCATTGTGATCATAGATATTTCAAAGCATGAATTATTCGTGACATATAGATTATGGATGAAATTCCGGAGAGGTTTTAAATAATATTACTTCATTTACTAAAAGACTTATAAAACTCTTCTGCAGGGCTTAGGGTTCTATTTATATAATGTACTCATATCCACCTGGCAATCCTTCTTACATCTGTGCATGTAGCTCAAGGAGAGCTTCTGCTGCATCCAGTTCTATCATTGTTGCATTTGTGAACATAGACAATTTAGCTTCAGAAAACTATTATAGTCAGTCATTTATGTACATACTCCTAAGTACTATATTATAAATAATAAAAAAACTAGACTCACATCCATCTGGCAGTCGTTCCTACATCTGTCTATGTAGCTCAAGGAGAGCTCTGCTGCATTCAGTACTATCATTGTTGCCATTGTGATCATAGACACTTTAAAGAATAAATTATTCGTGACATATAGGTTATGGATGAAATTCCGGAGAGGTTTTAAATAATATTACTTTATTTTCTAAACGACTTGTAAAAATCTTCTGCAGGGCTTAGGGTTCAATTAATATAATGTACTCATATCCATCTGGCAATCCTTCCTACATCTGTGCATGTAGCTCAAGGAGAGCTTCTGCTGCATCCAGTTCTATCATTATTTGCCATTGTGATCAAAGACATTTTGAAGCATGAATTATTCGCGGCATATAGATTAAAGATGAATCTCCGCTATAAATAATAAATGAAAATATACTCAAATCCATCACGCTGTCGCTACCTCAGCTGTCCATGCAGCTCAAAAGAGCTTCTGCTGCATCAATTTCTATCATTGTTGCCATTGTGATCATAGACATTTCGAAGCATGAATTATTCGTGACATATAGGTTATGGATGAAATTCCGGAGAGGTTTTAAATAATATTACTTCATTTACTAAAAGACTTGTAAAAATCTTCTGCAGGGCTTAGGGTTCTATTTATATAATGTACTCATATCCACCTGGCAATCCTTCTTACATCTGTGCATGTAGCTCAAGGAGAGCTTCTGCTGCATCCATTTCTATCATTGTTGCATATGTGAACATAGACAATTTAGCTTCAGAAAACTATTATAATCAGTCATTTATGTACATACTCCTAAGTACTATATTATAAATAATAAAAAAACTAGACTCACATCCATCTGGCAGTCGTTCCTACATCTGTCCATGTAGCTCAAGGAGAGCTTCTGCTGCATCCAGTTCTATCATTGTTGCCATTGTGATCATAGACATTTCGAAGCATGAATTATTCGTGACATATAGATTATGGATGAAATTCCGGAGAGGATTTAAATAATATTACTTCATTTACTAAAAGACTCGTAAAAATCTTATGCAAGGCTTAGGGTTTTATTAATATAATGTACTCACATTCATCTGGCAGTCGTTCCTACATCTGTGCATGTAGCTCAAGGAGAACTTCTGCTGCATCCAGTTCTATCATTGTTGCCATTGTGATCATAGACATTTTGAAGCATGAATTTATCGTGGCATATACTCGTAGACCATGGATTAAAATTCCGGAGAGGTATTAAATAATATTACTTTATTTTCTAAACGACTTGTAAAAATCTTCTGCAGGGCTTAGGGCTCTATTAATAAAATAAACTCACATCCATTTGGCAGTCGTTCCTACATCTGTCCATGTAGCTCATGGAGAGCTTCTGCTGCATCCAGTTCTATCATTGTTGCCATTGTGATCAGAGACATTTTGAAGAATGAATTATTCGTGACATATAGGTTATGGATGAAATTCCGGAGAGGTTTTAAATAATATTACTTTATTTTCTAAACGACTTGTAAAAATCTTCTGGAGGGCTTAGGGCTCTATTAATATAATGTACTCACATCCAGCTGGCAATCCTTCCTACATCTGTCCATGTAGCTCAAGGAGAGCTTCTGCTGCATCCAGTTCTATCATTGTTGCCATTGTGATCATAGACATTTTGAAGCATGAATTTATCGTGGCGTATACTCGAAGACTATGGATGAAATTCCAGAGAGGTATTAAATAATACTACTTTATTTACTAAACGACTTGTAAAAATCTTCTGCCGGGCTTAGGGTTATATTAATGTAATGTACTCATATCCATCTGGCAATCCTTCCTACATCTGTGAATGTAGCTCAAGGAGAGCTTCTGCTGCATCCAGTTCTATCATTGTTGCCATTGTGATCATAGATATTTCAAAGCATGAATTATTCGTGACATATAGATTATGGATGAAATTCCGGAGAGGTTTTAAATAATATTACTTCATTTACTAAAAGACTTATAAAACTCTTCTGCAGGGCTTAGGGTTCTATTTATATAATGTACTCATATCCACCTGGCAATCCTTCTTACATCTGTGCATGTAGCTCAAGGAAACTTCTGCTGCATCAATTTCTATCATTGTTGCCATTGTGATCATAGACATTTTGAAGCATGAATTTATCGTGGCGTATACTCGTAGACCATGGATAAAATTCCGGAGAGGTATTAAGTAATATTACTTTATTTTCTAAATGACTTGTAAAAATCTTATGCAAGGCTTAGGGGTCTATTAAAATAATGTACTCACATTCATCTGGCAATCGTTCCTACATCTGTGCATGTAGCTCAAGGAGAGCTTCTGCTACATCCAGTTCTATCATTGTTGCCATTTTGATCATAGACATTTCGAAGCATGAATTATTCGTGACATATAGATTATGGATGAAATTCCGGAGAGGTTTTAAATAATATTACTTCATTTACTAAAAGACTTGTAAAAGTCTTCTGCAAGGCTTAGGGGTCTATTAATATAATGTACTCACATTCATCTGGCAGTCGTTCCTACATCTGTGCATGTAGCTCAAGGAAACTTCTGCTGCATCAGTTCTATCATTGTTGCCATTTTGATCATAGACATTTCGAAGCATGAATTATTCGTGACATATAGATTATGGATGAAATTCCGGAGAGGATTTAAATAATATTACTTCATTTACTAAAAGACTCGTAAAAATCTTATGCAAGGCTTAGGGTTTTATTAATATAATGTACTCACATTCATCTGGCAGTCGTTCCTACATCTGTCCATGTAGCTCAATGAGAGCTTCTGCTGCATCCAGTACTATCATTGTTGCCATTGTGATCATAGACATTTTGAAACATGAATTATTCGTGACATATAGATTATGGATGAAATTCCGGAGAGGTATTAAATAATATTACTTTATTTTCTAAACGACTTGTAAAAATCTTCTGGAGAGCTTAGGGCTCTATTAATATAATGTACTCACATCCATCTGGCAATCCTTCCTACATCTGTGCATGTAGCTCAAGGAAACTTCTGCTGCATCCAGTACTATCATTGTTGCCATTGTGATCATAAACATTTTGAAGCATGAATTATTCGCGGCATATAGATTAAAGATGAATCTCCGCTATAAATAATAATAAATGAAAATATACTCAAATCCATCACGCTGTCGCTACCTCAGCTGTCCATGCAGCTCAAAAGAGCTTCTGCTGCATCCAGTTCTATCAATGTTGCCATTGTGATCAAAGACATTTTGAAGCATGAATTTATCGTGGCGTATACTGTAGACCATGGATGAAATTCCAGAGAGGTATTAAATAATATAACTTTATTTTCTAAACGACTTGTAAAAATCTTCTGCAGGGCTTAGGGTTCTATTAATGTAATGTACTCATATTCATCTGGCAGTCGTTCCTACATCTGTGCATGTAGCTCAAGGAGGCTTCTGCTGCATCCAGTTCTATCATTGTTGCTATTGTGATCATAGATATTTCAAAGCATGAATTATTCGTGACATATAGGTTATGGATGAAATTCCAGAAAGGTTTTAAATAATATTACTTCATTTACTAAAAGACTTGTAAAAATCTTCTGCAAGGCTTAGGGTTCTATTAATGTAATGTACTCATATTCATCTGGCAGTCGTTCCTACATCTGTGAATGTAGCTCAAGGAGAGCTTGCTGCATCCAGTACTATCATTGTTGCATTTTGAACATAGACTGTTTAGCTTCAAAAACTATTATAGTCAGTCATTAATGTACATACTCCTAAGTATTACATTATAAATAATAAAAAACTAGACTCACATCCATCTGGCAATCCTTCTTACATCTGTGCATGTAGCTCAAGGAGAGCTTCTGCTGCATCCAGTTCTATCATTGTTGCCATTGTGATCATAGACATTTTGAAGCATGAATTTATCGTGGCGTATACTCGTAGACTATGGATGAAATTCGGAGAGGTATTAAATAATATTACTTTATTTACTAAAAGACTTGTAAAAATCTTCTGCAGGGCTTAGGGTTCTATTAATGTAATGTACTCATATCCATCTGGCAGTCGTTCCTACATCTGTCCATGTAGCTCAAGGAGAGCTTCTGCTGCATCCAGTTCTATCATTGTTGCCATTGTGATCATAGACATTTTGAAGCATGAATTATTCGAGACATATAGGTAATGGATGAAATTCCGGAGAGGTTTTAAATAATACTACTTTATTTACTAAAAGACTTGTAAAAATCTTCTGCAGGGCTTAGGGTTCTATTAATATAATGTACTCACATCCATCTGGCAGTCGTTCCTACATCTGTCCATGTAGCTCAAGGAGAGCTTCTGCTGCATCCAGTTCTATCATTGTTGCTATTGTGATCATAGACATTTTGAAGAATGAATTTTTCGTGACATATAGATTATGGATGGGACTCCGGAGAGGTATTAAATAATATTACTTTATTTTCTAATCGACTTGTAAAAATCTTCTGGAGGGCTTAGGGCTCTATTAATATAATGTACTCACATCCATCTGGCAATCCTTCCTACATCTGTGCATGTAGCTCAAGGAGAGCTTCTGCTGCATCCAGTTCTATCAATGTTGCCATTGTGATCATAAACATTTTGAAGCATGAATTATTCGCGGCATATAGATTAAAGATGAATCTCCGCTATAAATAATAAATGAAAATATACTCAAATCCATCACGCTGTCGCTACCTCAGCTGTCCATGCAGCTCAAGAGAGCTTCTGCTGCATCAGTTCTATCATTGTTGCCATTGTGATCATAGACATTTTGAAGAATGAATTATTCGTGACATATAGATTATGGATGAAATTCCGGAGAGGTATTAAATAATATTACTTCATTTACTAAAAGACTTGTAAAAATCTTATGCAAGGCTTAGGGCTCTATTAATATAATGTACTCACATCCATCTGGCAATCCTTCCTACATCTGTGCATGTAGCTCAAGGAGAGCTTCTGCTGCATCCAGTTCTATCATTGTTGCCATTGTGATCATAGACATTTTGAAGCATGAATTATTCGTGACATATAGATTATGGATGAAATTCCGAGAGGTATTAAATAATATTACTTCATTTACTAAAAGACTTGTAAAAATCTTCTGCAGGGCTTAGGGTAATATTAAATAATATTACTTCATTTACTAAAAGACTTGTAAAAATCTTCTGGAGGGCTTAGGGCTCTATTAATATAATGTACTCATATCCATCTGGCAATCCTTCTTACATCTGTGCATGTAGCTCAAGGAGAGCTTCTGCTGCATCCAGTTCTATCATTGTTGCATTTGTGAACATAGACAATTTAGCTTCAGAACACTATTATAGTCAGTCATTTATGTACATACTCCTAAGTACTATATTATAAATAATAAAAAAACTAGACTCACATCCATCTGGCAGTCGTTCCTACATCTGTCCATGTAGCTCAATGAGAGCTTCTGCATCCAGTACTATCATTGTTGCCATTGTGATCATAGACATTTTGAAACATGAATTATTCGTGACATATAGATTATGGATGAAATTCCGGAGAGGTATTAAATAATATTACTTTATTTTCTAAACGACTTGTAAAAATCTTCTGGAGGGCTTAGGGCTCTATTAATATAATGTACTCACATCCATCTGGCAATCCTTCCTACACCTGTCCATGTAGCTCAAGGAGAGCTTCTGCTGCATCCAGTTCTATCATTGTTGCCATTGTGATCATAGACATTTTGAAGCATGAATTTATCGTGGCGTATACTAGTAGACCATGGATGAAATTCCGGAGAGGTATTAAATAATACTACTTTATTTTCTAAACGACTTGTAAAAATCTTCTGCAGGGCTTTATTAATAAAATAAACTCACATCCATTTCGCAGTCCTTCCTACATCTGTCCATGTAGCTCAAGGAGAGCTTCTGCTGCATCCAGTTCTATCATTGTTGCCATTGTGATCATAGATATTTCAAAGCATGAGTTATTCGTGACATATAGATTATGGATGAAATTCCGGAGAGGTTTTAAATAATATTACTTCATTTACTAAAATACTTGTAAAACTCTTCTGCAGGGCTTAGGGTTCTATTAATATAATGTACTCATATCCATCTTGCAATCCTTCTTACATCTGTGCATGTAGCTCAAGGAGAGCTTCTGCTGCATCTAGTTCTATAATTGTTGCATTTGTGAACATAGACAGTTTAGCTTCAGAAAACTATTATAGTCATTCTATTATGTACATACTCCTAAGTACAATATTATAAATAATAAAAAAACAAGACTCACATCCATCTGGCAGTCGTTCCTACATCTGTCCATGTAGCTCAAGGAGAGCTTCTGCTGCATTCAGTACTATCATTGTTGCCATTGTGATCATAGACACTTTGAAGAAAGAATTATTCGTGACATACAGGTTATGGATGAAATTCCAGAAAGGTTTTAAATAATATTACTTTATTTACTAATAGACTTGTAAAAATCTTCTGCAAGGCTTAGGGTTCTATTAATATAATGTACTCACATTCATCTGGCAGTCGTTCCTACATCTGTGCATGTAGCTCAAGGAAACTTCTGCTGCATCCAGTTCTATCATTGTTGCATTTGTGAACATAGACAATTTAGCTTCAGAAAACTGTTATAGTCAGTCATTTATGTACATACTCCTAAGTACTATATTATAAATAATAAAAAACTAGACTCACATCCATCTGGCAGTCGCTCCTACATCTGTGAATGTAGCTCAAGGAGAGCTTGCTGCATCCAGTACTATCATTAATGCCATTGTAATCATAGACATTTTGATACTTTAGTTACTAAAAGACTTGTAAAAATCTTCCGCAGGGCTTAGGGTTCTATTAATATAATGTACTCACATTCATCTGGCAGTCGCTCCTACATCTGTGCATGTAGCTCAATGAGAGCTTCTGCTGCATCCCGTTCTATCATTGTTGCCATTGTGATCATAGACATTTTGAAGCATGAATTTATCGTGGCGTATACTCGTAGACCTTGGATGAAATTCCGGAGAGGTATTAAATAATATTACTTTATTTTCTAAACGACTTGTAAAAATCTTCTGCAGGGCTTAGGGCTTTATTAATAAAATAAACTCACATCCATTTGGCAGTCGTTCCTACATCTGTCCATGTAGCTCAAGGAGAGCTTCTGCTGCATCCAGTTCTATCATTGTTGCCATTGTGATCAAAGACATTTTGAAACATAAATTTATCGTGGCGTATACTCGTAGACAATGGATGAAATTCCAGAAAGGTTTTAAATAATATTACTTTATTTTCTAAACGACTTGTAAAAATCTTCTGGAGGGCTTAGGGCTCTATTAATATAATGTACTCACATCCATCTGGCAATCCTTCCTACATCTGTGCATGTAGCTCAAGGAAACTTCTGCTGCATCCAGTACTATCATTGTTGCATTTTGAACATAGACAGTTTAGCTTCAGAAAACTATTATAGTCAGTCATTTATGTACATACTCCTAAGTATTACATTATAAATAATAAAAAACTAGACTCACATCCATCTGGCAGTCGTTCTACATCTGTCCATGTAGCTCAATGAGAGCTTCTGCTGCATCAGTTCTATCATTGTTGCCATTGTGATCATAGACATTTTGAAACATAAATTTATCGTGGCGTATACTCGTAGACCATGGATGAAATTCCGGAGGTATTAAATAATATAACTTTATTTTCTAAACGACTTGTAAAAATCTTCTGCAGGGCTTAGGGCTCTATTAATAAAATAAACTCACATCCATTTCGCAGTCCTTCCTACATCTGTCCATGTAGCTCAAGGAGAGCTTCTGCTGCATCCAGTTCTATCATTGTTGCCATTGTGATCATAGATATTTCAAAGCATGAGTTATTCGTGACATATAGGTTATGGATGAAATTCGGAGAGGTTTTAAATAATATTACTTCATTTACTAAAAGACTCGTAAAAATCTTATGCAAGGCTTAGGGTTTTATTAATATAATGTACTCACATTCATCTGGCAGTCGTTCCTACATCTGTGCATGTAGCTCAAGGAGAGCTTCTGCTACATCTCGTTCTATCATTGTTGCCATTTTGATCATAAACATTTCGAAGCATGAATTATTCGTGACATATAGATTATGGATGAAATTCCAGAAAGGTTTTAAATAATATTACTTTATTTACTAAAAGACTCGTAAAAATCTTATGCAAGGCTTAGGGTTCTATTAATATAATGTACTCACATTCATCTGGCAGTCGTTCCTACATCTGTCCATGTAGCTCAATGAGAGCTTCTGCTGCATCCAGTTCTATCATTATTGCCATTGTGATCAAAGACATTTTGAAACATAAATTTATCGTGGCGTATACTGTAGACCATGGATGAAATTCCGGAGAGGTATTAAATAATATTACTTTAATTTCTAAACGACTTGTAAAAATCTTCTTCAAGGCTTTGGGCTCTATTAATATTAATGTACTCACATCCATCTGGCAATCCTTCCTACATCTGTGCATGTAGCTCAAGGAGAGCTTCTGCTGCATCCAGTTCTATCAATGTTGCCATTGTGATCATAAACATTTTGAAGCATGAATTATTCCCGGCATATAGATTAAAGATGAATCTCCGCTATAAATAATAAATGTAAATATACTCAAATCCATCACGCTGTCGCTACCTCAGCTGTCCATGCAGCTCAAGAAGAGCTTCTGCTGCATCTAGTTCTGTCATTGTTGCATTTTTGAACATAGACAGTTTAGCTTCAAAAAACTATTATAGTCAGTCATTTATGTACATACTCCTAAGTATTACATTATAAATAATAAAAAAAATAGACTCATATCCATCTGGCAGTCGTTCCTACATCTGTCCATGTAGCTCAATGAGAGCTTCTGCTGCATCCAGTTCTATCATTGTTGCCATTGTGATCATAGACATTTTGAAACATGAATTATTCGTGACATATAGGTTATGGATGAAATTCCAGAAAGGTTTTAAATAATATTTCTTTATTTTCTAAACAACTTGTAAAAATCTTCTGGAGGGCTTAGGGCTCTATTAATATAATGTACTGACATCCATCTGGCAATCCTTCCTACATCTGTCCATGTAGCTCAAGGAGAGCTTCTGCTGCATCCAGTTCTATCATTGTTGCCATTGTGATCATAGACATTTTGAAGCATGAATTATTCGCGGCATATAGATTAAAGATGAATCTCCGCTATAAATAATAAATGAAAATATACTCAAATCCATCACGCTGTCGCTACCTCAGCTGTCCATGCAGCTCAAAAAGAGCTTCTGCTGCATCAATTTCTATCATTGTTGCATTTTTGAACATAGACTGTTTAGCTTCAAAAAACTATTATAGTCAGTCATTAATGTACATACTCCTAAGTATTACATTATAAATAATAAAAAAAATAGACTCACATCCATCTGGCAGTCGTTCCTACATCTGTCCATGTAGCTCAATGAAAGCTTCTGCTGCATCCCGTTCTATCATTGTTGCCATTGTGATCATAGACATTTTGAAGCGTGAATTTATCGTGGCGTATACTCGTAGACCATGGATGAAATTCCGGAGAGGTATTAAATAATATTACTTTATTTTCTAAACGACTTGTAAAAATCTTCTGCAGGGCTTAGGGCTCTATTAATAAAATAAACTCACATCCATTTGGCAGTCGTTCCTACATCTGTCCATGTAGCTCAAGGAGAGCTTCTGCTGCATCCAGTTCTATCATTGTTGCCATTGTGATCAGAGACATTTTGAAGAATGAATTATTCGTGACATATAGGTTATGGATGAAATTCCGGAGAGGTTTTAAATAATATTACTTTATTTTCTAAACGACTTGTAAAAATCTTCTGGAGGGCTTAGGGCTCTATTAATATAATGTACTCACATCCAGCTGGCAATCCTTCCTACATCTGTCCATGTAGCTCAAGGAGAGCTTCTGCATCCAGTTCTATCATTGTTGCCATTGAGATCATAGATATTTTGAAGCATGAATTTATCGTATGTATACTGTAGACCATGGATGAAATTCCGGAGAGGTATTAAATAATATAACTTTATTTTCTAAACGACTTGTAAAAATCTTCTGCAGGGCTTAGGGCTCTATTAATAAAATAAACTCACATCCATTTGGCAGTCGTTCCTACATCTGTCCATGTAGCTCAAGGAGAGCTTCTGCTGCATCTAGTTCTATAATTGTTGCATTTGTGAGCATAGACAGTTTAGCTTCAGAAAACTGTTATAGTCAGTCATTTATGTACATACTCCTAAGTACTATATTATAAATAATAAAAAAACTAGACTCACATCCATCTGGCAGTCGTTCCTACATCCAGTTCTATCAATGTTGCCATTGTGATCATAAACATTTTGAAGCATGAATTATTCGCGGCATATAGATTAAAGATGAATCTCCGCTATAAGTAATAAAAAACTAGACTCACATCCATCTGGCAGTCGTTCTACATCTGTCCATGTAGCTCAAGGAAACTTCTGCTGCATCCAGTACTATCATTGTTGCATTTGTGAACATAGACAGTTTAGCTTCAAAAAACTATTATAGTCAGTCATTTATGTATATAGTCCTAAGTACTATATTATAAATAATAAAAAAACTAGACTCACATCCATCTGGCAGTCGTTCCTACATCTGTCCATGTAGCTCAATGAGAGCTTCTGCTGCATCCAGTTCTATCATTGTTGCCATTGTGATCATAGACATTTTGAAGCATGAATTTATCGTGGCGTATACTCGTAGACCATGGATGAAATTCCGGAGAGGTATTAAATAATATAACTTTATTTTCTAAACGACTTGTAAAAATCTTCTGCAGGGCTTAGGGCTCTATTAATAAAATAAACTCACATCCATTTGGCAGTCGTTCCTACATCTGTCTATGTAGCTCAAGGAGAGCTTCTGCTGCATCTAGTTCTATAATTGTTGCATTTGTGAACATAGAAAGTTTAGCTTCAGAAAACTGTTATAGTCAGTCATTTATGTACATACTCCTAAGTACTATATTATAAATAATAAAAAAACTCGACTCACATCCATCTGGCAGTCGTTCCTACATCTATCCATGTAGCTCAATGAGAGCTTCTTCTGCATTCAGTACTATCATTAATGCCATTGTAATCATAGACATTTTGAAACATGAATTAATCGTGACATGTAGGTTATGGATGAAATTCCAGAAAGGTTTTAAATAATATTACTTTATTTACTAATAGACTTGTAAAAATCTTCTGCAGGGCTTAGGGTAATATTAAAATAATGTACTCATATTCATCTGGCAGTCGTTCCTACATCTGTGCATGTAGCTCAAGGAGAGCTTCTGCTGCATCCAGTTCTATCATTGTTGCATTTGTGAACATAGACAATTTAGCTTCAGAAAACTATTATAGTCAGTCATTTATGTACATACTCTTAAGGACTATGATTATGGATTATGATGATTATGGATGAAATTCCGGAGAGGTTTTAAATAATATTACTTCATTTACTAAAAGACTTGTAAAAATCTTCCGCAGGGCTTAGGGTTCTATTAATATAATGTACTCACATTCATCTGGCAGTCGCTCCTACATCTGTGCATGTAGCTCAAGGAGAGCTTCTGCTGCATCCAGTTCTATCATTGTTGCCATTGTGATCATAGACATTTTGAAGCATGAATTTATCGTGGCGTATACTCGAAGACTATGGATGAAATTCCGGAGGTATTAAATAATATTACTTCATTTACTAAAAGACTTGTAAAAATCTTCTGCAGGGCTTAGGGCTCTATTAATATAATGTACTCACATCCATCTGGCAGTCGTTCCTACATCTGTCCATGTAGCTCAAGGAGAGCTTCTGCTGCATCAGTTCTATCATTGTTGCCATTGTGATCAGAGACATTTTGAAGAAGTAATTTTTCGTGACATATAGGTTATGGATGAAATTCCGGAGAGGTTTTAAATAATATTACTTTATTTTCTAAACGACTTGTAAAAATCTTCTGGAGGGCTTAGGGCTCTATTAATATAATGTACTCACATCCATCTGGCAATCCTTCCTACATCTGTCCATGTAGCTCAAGGAGAGCTTCTGCTGCATCCAGTTCTATCATTGTTGCCATTGTGATCATAGACATTTTGAAGCATGAATTTATCGTGGCGTATACTCGAAGACTATGGATGAAATTCCAGAAAGGTTTTAAATAATATTACTTTATTTACTAAAAGACTTGTAAAAATCTTCTGTAAGGCTTAGTGCTCTATTAATAAAATATACTCACATTCATCTGTCAGTCGTTCCTACATCTGTCCATGTAGCTCAAGGAGAGCTTCTGCTGCATCCAGTTCTATCATTGTTGCATTTGTGAACATAGACAGGTTTGCTTCAGAAAAGTATTATAGTCAGTCATTTATGTACATACTCCTAAGTACTACATTATAAATAGTAAAAAACTAGACTCACATCCATCTGTCAGTCGTTCCTACATCTGTCCATGTAGCTCAAGGAGAGCTTCTGCTGCATCTAGTTCTATCATTGTTGCATTTGTGAACATAGACAGGTTAGCTTCTGAAAACTATTATAGTCAGTCTATTATGTACATACTCCTAAGTACTACATTATAAATAATAAAAAACTAGACTCACATCCATCTGGCAGTCGTTCCTACATCTGTCAATGTAGCTCAAGGAAACTTCTGCTGCATCAATTTCTATCATTGTTGCCATTGTGATCATAGATATTTCAAAGCATGAATTATTCGCGGCATATAGATTAAAGATGAATCTCCGCTATAAATAATAAAAAACTAGACTCACATCCATCTGGCAGTCGTTCCTACATCTGTGCATGTAGCTCAAGGAAACTTCTGCTGCATCAATTTCTATCATTGTTGCCATTGTGATCATAGACATTTTGAAGCATGAATTATTCGTGACATATAGATTATGGATGAAATTCCAGAGAGGTATTAAATAATACTACTTTATTTACTAAAAGACTTGTAAAAATCTTCTGCAGGGCTTAGGGCTCTATTAATATAATGTACTCACACCCATCTGGCAGTCGTTCCTACATCTGTCCATGTAGCTCAAGGAGAGCTTCTGCTGCATCCAGTTCTATCATTGTTGCCATTGAGATCATAGATATTTCAAAGCATGAATTATTCGTGACATATTGATTATTTATGAAATTCCGGAGAGGATTTAAATAATATTACTTCATTTACTAAAAGACTCGTAAAAATCTTATGCAAGGCTTAGGGTTTTATTAATATAATGTACTCACATTCATCTGGCAGTCGCTCCTACATCTGTGCATGTAGCTCAAGGAGAGCTTCTGCATCAGTTCTATCATTGTTGCATTTGTGAACATAGACAGTTTAGCTTCAGAAAACTATTATAGTCAGTCATTTATGTACATACTCTTAAGGACTATGATTATGGATTATGATGATTATGGATGAAATTCGGAGAGGTTTTAAATAATATTACTTCATTTACTAAAAGACTTGTAAAAATCTTCTGCAGGGCTTAGGGTTCTATTAATGTAATGTACTCATATTCATCTGGCAGTCGCTCCTACATCTGTGCATGTAGCTCAAGGAAACTTCTGCTGCATCCAGTTCTATCATTATTTGCCATTGTGATCATAGACATTTTGAAGCATGAATTTATCGTGGCGTATACTCGTAGACCTTGGATGAAATTCCGGAGAGGTATTAAATAATATTACTTCATTTACTAAAAGACTTGTAAAAATCTTCTGCAGGGCTTAGGGCTCTATTAATAAAATAAACTCACATCCATATGGCAGTCGTTCCTACATCTGTCCATGTAGCTCAAGGAGAGCTTCTGCTGCATCCAGTTCTATCATTGTTGCCATTGTGATTAAAGACATTTTGAAGCATAATTTTATCGTGGCGTATATTCGTAGACTATGGATGAAATTCCAGAGAGGTATTAAATAATATGACTTTATTTTCTAAACGACTTGTAAAAATCTTCTGGAGGGCTTAGGGCTCTATTAATATAATGTACTCACATCCATCTGGCAATCATTCCTACATCTGTCCATGTAGCTCAAGGAGAGCTTCTGCTGCATCCAGTTCTATCATTGTTGCCATTGTGATCATAGATATTTCAAAGCATGAATTATTCGTGACATATAGATTATGGATGAAATTCCGGAGAGGTTTTAAACAATATTACTTCATTTCCTAAAAGGCTTGGAAAAATCTTCTGCAAGGCTTAGGGTTCTATTAATATAATGTACTTACATTCACCTGGCAGTCGTTCCTACATCTGTGCATGTGGCTCAAGGAGAGCTTCTGCTGCATCCAGTTCTATCATTGTTGCCATTGTGATCAAAGACATTTTGAAGCATGAATTTATCGTGGCGTATACTCGTAGACTATGGATGAAATTCCGGAGAGGTATTAAATAATATTACTTCATTTACTAAAAGACTTGTAAAAATCTTCTGCAAGGCTTAGGGTTCTATTAATATAATGTACTCACATCCATCTGGCAGTCGTTCCTACATCTGTGCATGTGGCTCAAGGAGAGCTTGCTGCATCCAGTTCTATCATTGTTGCCATTGTGATCAAAGACATTTTGAAGCATGAATTTATCGTGGCGTATACTGTAGACCATGGATGAAATTCCGGAGAGGTATTAAATAATATTACTTTATTTTCTAATCGACTTGTAAAAATCTTCTGGAGGGCTTAGGGCTCTATTAATATAATGTACTCACATCCATCTGGCAATCCTTCCTACATCTGTGCATGTAGCTCAAGGAGAGCTTCTGCTGCATCCAGTTCTATCAATGTTGCCATTGTGATCATAAACATTTTGAAGCATGAATTATTCGCGGCATATAGATTAAAGATGAATCTCCGCTATAAATAATAAATGAAAATATACTCAAATCCATCACGCTGTCGCTACCTCAGCTGTCCATGCAGCTCAAAAAGAGCTTCTGCTGCATCAATTTCTATCATTGTTGCATTTTTGAACATAGACAGTTTAGCTTCAAAAAACTATTATAGTCAGTCATTAATGTACATACTCCTAAGTATTACATTATAAATAATAAAAAAAATAGACTCACATCCATCTGGCAGTCGTTCCTACATCTGTCCATGTAGCTCAATGAGAGCTTCTGCTGCATCCAGTTCTATTATTGTTTCCATTGTGATAATAGACATTTTGAAGCATGAATTTATCGTGGCGTATACTCGTAGACCATGGATGAAATTCCGGAGAGGTATTAAATAATATAACTTTATTTTCTAAACGACTTGTAAAAATCTTCTGCAGGGCTTAGGGCTCTATTAATAAAATAAACTCACATCCATTTGGCAGTCGTTCCTACATCTGTCTATGTAGCTCAAGGAGAGCTTCTGCTGCATCTAGTTCTATAATTGTTGCATTTGTGAACATAGAAAGTTTAGCTTCAGAAAACTGTTATAGTCAGTCATTTATGTACATACTCCTAAGTACTATATTATAAATAATAAAAAAACTAGACTCACATCCATCTGGCAGTCGTTCCTACATCTGTCCATGTAGCTCAATGAGAGCTTCTGCTGCATCCAGTACTATCATTGTTGCCATTGTGATCATAGACATTTTGAAACATGAATTATTCGTGACATATAGGTTATGGATGAAATTCCAGAAAGGTTTTAAATAATATTACTTTATTTACTAATAGACTTGTAAAAATCTTCTGCTGGGCTTAGGGTTATATTAATGTAATGTACTCACATTCATCTGGCAATCGTTCCTACATCTGTGCATGTAGCTCAAGGAGAGCTTCTGCTGCATCAGTTCTATCATTGTTGCCATTGTGATCATAGACATTTTGAAGCATGAATTATTCGTGACATATAGATTATGGATGAAATTCCGAGAGGTATTAAATAATATTACTTTATTTTCTAAACGACTTGTTAAAATCTTCTGCAGGGCTTAGGGCTCTATTAATAAAATAAACTCACATCCATTTGGCAGTCCTTCCTACATCTGTCCATGTAGCTCAAGGAGAGCTTCTGCTGCATCCAGTACTATCATTGTTGCCATTGTGATCATAGACATTTTGAAACATGAATTATTCGTGACATATAGGTTATGGATGAAATTCCAGAAAGGTTTTAAATAATATTACTTTATTTACTAATAGACTTGTAAAAATCTTCTGCAGGGCTTAGGCTTATATTAATGTAATGTACTCATATCCATCTGGCAATCCTTCCTACATCTGTGAATGTAGCTCAAGGAGAACTTCTGCTGCATCCAGTTCTATCATTGTTGCCATTGTGATCATAGACATTTTGAAGCATGAATTTATCGTGGCGTATACTCGTAGACTATGGATGAAATTCCGGAGAGGTTTTAAATAATATTACTTCATTTACTAAAAGACTTGTAAAAATCTTCTGCAGGGCTTAGGGTTCTATTAATATAATGTACTCACATCCATCTGGCAATCCTTCCTACATCTGTGAATGTAGCTCAAGGAGAGCTTCTGCTGCATCTATTTCTATAATTGTTGCATTTGTGAACATAGACAGTTTAGCTTCAGAAAACTGTTATAGTCAGTCATTAATGTACATACTCCTAAGTACTATATTATAAATAATAAAAACTAGACTCACATCCATCTGGCAGTCGTTCCTACATCTGTCCATGTAGCTCAATGAGAGCTTCTGCTGCATCAGTTCTATCATTGTTGCCATTGTGATCATAGACATTTTGAAGCATGAATTTATCGTGGCGTATACTCGTAGACCATGGATGAAATTCGGAGAGGTATTAAATAATATTACTTTATTTTCTAAACGACTTGTAAAAATCTTCTGCAGGGCTTAGGGCTTTATTAATAAAATAAACTCACATCCATTTGGCAGTCGTTCCTACATCTGTCCATGTAGCTCAAGGAGAGCTTCTGCTGCATCCAGTTCTATCATTGTTGCCATTGTGATCAAAGACATTTTGAAACATAAATTTATCGTGGCGTATACTCGTAGACAATGGATGAAATTCCGGAGAGGTATTAAATAATATTACTTTATTTTCTAAACGACTTGTAAAAATCTTCTGGAGGGCTTAGGGCTCTATTAATATAATGTACTCACATCCATCTGGCAATCCTTCCTACATCTGTGCATGTAGCTCAAGGAGAGCTTCTGCTGCATCCAGTTCTATCATTGTTGCCATTGTGATCATTAACATTTTGAAGCATGAATTATTCGCGGCATATAGATTCAAGATGAATCTCCGCTATAAATAATAAATGAAAATATACTCAAATCCATCACGCTGTCGCTACCTCAGCTGTCCATGCAGCTCAAAAAGAGCTTCTGCTGCATCAATTTCTATCATTGTTGCATTTTTGAACATAGACTGTTTAGCTTCAAAAAACTATTATAGTCAGTCATTAATGTACATACTCCTAAGTATTACATTATAAATAATAAAAAAAATAGACTCACATCCATCTGGCAGTCGTTCCTACATCTGCCCATGTAGCTCAATGAGAGCTTCTGCTGCATCCCGTTCTATCATTGTTGCCATTGTGATCATAGACATTTTGAAGCATGAATTTATCGTGGCGTATACTCGTAGACCATGGATGAAATTCCGGAGGTATTAAATAATATTACTTTATTTTCTAAACGACTTGTAAAAATCTTCTGCAGGGCTTAGGGCTCTATTAATAAAATATACTCACATCCATTTGGCAGTCGTTCCTACATCTGTCCATGTAGCTCAAGGAGAGCTTCTGCTGCATCCAGTTCTATCATTGTTGCCATTGTGATCAGAGACATTTTGAAGAATGAATTATTCGTGACATATAGGTTATGGATGAAATTCCGGAGAGGTTTTAAATAATATTACTTTATTTTCTAAACGACTTGTAAAAATCTTCTGGAGGGCTTAGGGCTCTATTAATATAATGTACTCACATCCAGCTGGCAATCCTTCCTACATCTGTCCATGTAGCTCAAGGAGAGCTTCTGCTGCATCCAGTTCTATCATTGTTGCCATTGTGATCATAGACATTTTGAAGCATGAATTTATCGTGGCGTATACTCGAAGACTATGGATGAAATTCCAGAGAGGTATTAAATAATACTACTTTATTTACTAAACGACTTGTAAAAATCTTCTGTAAGGCTTAGTGCTCTATTAATAAAATATACTCACATCCATCTGTCAGTCGTTCCTACATCTGTCAATGTAGCTCAAGGAGAGCTTCTGCTGCATCCAGTACAGTCATTGTTGCCGTTTTGATCATAGACATTTTGAAGCATGAATTATTCGTGACATATAGGTAATGGATGAAATTCCGGAGAGGTTTTAAATAATACTACTTTATTTACTAAAAGACTTGTAAAAATCTTCTGCAGGGCTTAGGGTTCTATTAATATAATGTACTCACATCCATCTGGCAGTCGTTCCTACATCTGTCCATGTAGCTCAAGGAGAGCTTCTGCTGCATCCAGTTCTATCATTGTTGCTATTGTGATCATAGACATTTTGAAGAATGAATTTTTCGTGACATATAGATTATGGATGGGACTCCGGAGAGGTATTAAATAATATTACTTTATTTTCTAATCGACTTGTAAAAATCTTCTGGAGGGCTTAGGGCTCTATTAATATAATGTACTCACATCCATCTGGCAATCCTTCCTACATCTGTCCATGTAGCTCAAGGAGAGCTTCTGCTGCATCCAGTTCTATAAGTGTTGCCATTGTGATCATAGACATTTTAAAGCATGAATTATTCGCGGCATATAGATTAAAGATGAATCTCCGCTATAAATAATAAATGAAAATATACTCAAATCCATCACGCTGTCGCTACCTCAGCTGTCCATGCAACTCAAAAAGAGCTTCTGCTGCATCAATTTCTATCATTGTTGCATTTTTGAACATAGACAGTTTAGCTTCAAAAACTATTATAGTCAGTCATTAATGTACATACTCCTAAGTATTACATTATAAATAATAAAAAAATAGACTCACATCCATCTGGCAGTCGTTCCTACATCTGTCCATGTAGCTCAAGGAGAGCTTCTGCTGCATCAGTTCTATCATTGTTGCCATTGTGATCATAGACATTTTGAAGCATGAATTATTCGTGACATATAGATTATGGATGAAATTCGGAGAGGTATTAAATAATATTACTTTATTTACTAAAAGACTTGTAAAATCTTCTGGAGGGCTTAGGGCTCTATTAATAAAATAAACTCACATCCATTTGGCAGTCGTTCCTACATCTGTCCATGTAGCTCAATGAGAGCTTCTGCTGCATCCAGTACTATCATTGTTGCCATTGTGATCATAGACATTTTGAAGCATGAATTTATCGTGGCGTATACTCGTAGACCATGGATGAAATTCGGAGAGGTATTAAATAATATTACTTTATTTACTAAAAGACTTGTAAAATCTTCTGCAGGGCTTAGGGTTCTATTAATATAATGTACTCACATCCATCTGGCAGTCGTTCCTACATCTGTGCATGTAGCTCAAGGAGAGCTTCTGCTGCATCAATTTCTATCATTGTTGCATTTTGAACATAGACAGTTTAGCTTCAAAAACTATTATAGTCAGTCATTTATGTACATACTCCTAAGTACTATATTATAAATAATAAAAACTAGACTCACATCCATCTGGCAATCCTTCCTACATCTGTGAATGTAGCTCAAGG
This sequence comes from Sericinus montela, assembly GCA_029286605.1. Classification (NCBI taxonomy): domain Eukaryota; kingdom Metazoa; phylum Arthropoda; class Insecta; order Lepidoptera; family Papilionidae; genus Sericinus; species Sericinus montela. The sequence continues at coordinate 7,473,452 of JAGSMR010000020.1, forward strand.
AGAGCTTCTGCTGCATCAGTTCTATCATTGTTGCATTTTGAACATAGACAGTTTAGCTTCAAAAACTATTATAGTCAGTCATTTATGTACATACTCCTAAGTACTACATTATAAATAATAAAAACTAGACTCACATCCATCTGGCAATCCTTCCTACATCTGTGCATGTAGCTCAAGGAGAGCTTCTGCTGCATCAATTTCTATCATTGTTGCCATTGTGATCATAGACATTTTGAAGCATGAATTTATCGTGGCGTATACTCGTAGACCATGGATGAAATTCCGGAGAGGTATTAAATAATATTACTTTATTTTCTAAACGACTTGTAAAATCTTCTGCAGGGCTTAGGGCTCTATTAATATAATGTACTCACATCCATCTGGCAGTCGTTCCTACATCTGTCCATGTAGCTCAATGAGAGCTTCTGCTGCATCAGTTCTATCATTGTTGCCATTGTGATCATAGACATTTTGAAGCATGAATTATTCGTGACATATAGATTATGGATGAAATTCCGGAGAGGTTTTAAATAATATTACTTTATTTACTAAAAGACTTGTAAAAATCTTCTGGAGGGCTTAGGGCTCTATTAATATAATGTACTCATATCCATCTGGCAATCCTTCCTACATCTGTCCATGTAGCTCAAGGAGAGCTTCTGCTGCATCAGTTCTATCATTGTTGCTATTGTGATCATAGACATTTTGAAGCATGAATTATTCGTGACATATAGGTTATGGATGAAATTCCGGAGAGGTTTTAAATAATATTACTTTATTTACTAATAGACTTGTAAAAATCTTCTGCAGGGCTTAGGGCTCTATTAATATAATGTACTCACATCCATCTGGCAGTCGTTCCTACATCTGTGCATGTAGCTCAAGGAGAGCTTCTGCTGCATCAATTTCTATCATTGTTGCTATTGTGATCATAGATATTTCAAAGCATGAATTATTCGTGACATATAGGTTATGGATGAAATTCGGAGAGGTATTAAATAATATTACTTTATTTTCTAAACGACTTGTAAAAATCTTCTGCAAGGCTTAGGGTTCTATTAATATAATGTACTCACATTCATCTGGCAGTCGTTCCTACATCTGTGCATGTAGCTCAAGGAGAGCTTCTGCTGCATCAATTTCTATCATTGTTGCCATTGTGATCATAGACATTTTGAAACATGAATTATTCGTGACATATAGATTATGGATGAAATTCGGAGAGGTATTAAATAATATTACTTCATTTACTAAAAGACTTGTAAAAATCTTCTGCAGGGCTTAGGGTTCTATTAATATAATGTACTCACATCCATCTGGCAGTCGTTCCTACATCTGTCCATGTAGCTCAAGGAGAGCTTCTGCTGCATCCAGTTCTATCATTGTTGCTATTGTGATCATAGACATTTTGAAGCATGAATTTATCGTGGCGTATACTCGTAGACCATGGATGAAATTCCGGAGAGGTATTAAATAATATTACTTCATTTACTAAAAGACTTGTAAAAATCTTCTGGAGGGCTTAGGGCTCTATTAATATAATGTACTCATATCCATCTGGCAATCCTTCCTACATCTGTCCATGTAGCTCAAGGAGAGCTTCTGCTGCATCAATTTCTATCATTGTTGCCATTGTGATCATAGACATTTTGAAACATGAATTATTCGTTACATATAGATTATGGATGAAATTCCGAGAGGTATTAAATAATATTACTTTATTTTCTAAACGACTTGTAAAAATCTTCTGGAGGGCTTAGGGCTCTATTAATAAAATAAACTCACATCCATTTGGCAGTCGTTCCTACATCTGTAAATGTAGCTCAAGGAGAGCTTCTGCTGCATCAGTTCTATCATTGTTGCCATTGTGATCATAGACATTTTGAAGCATGAATTTATCGTGGCGTATACTCGTAGACCATGGATGAAATTCGGAGAGGTATTAAATAATACTACTTTATTTTCTAAACGACTTGTAAAAATCTTCTGGAGGGCTTAGGGCTCTATTAATATAATGTACTCACATTCATCTGGCAGTCGTTCTACATCTGTCCATGTAGCTCAAGGAGAGCTTCTGCTGCATCAGTTCTATCATTGTTGCTATTGTGATCATAGACATTTTGAAGAATGAATTATTCGTGACATATAGATTATGGATGAAATTCCAGAAAGGTTTTAAATAATATTACTTCATTTACTAAAAGACTTGTAAAAATCTTCTGGAGGG
>JAGSMR010000199.1:0-134614 GCA_029286605.1 Sericinus montela
TCTTCAGAATGCACCACCAATATACAGGCGCTGTACTTGATTCCTCGTAACAAACGCCACCACTACCTCTACCTCTCTCGGGTAACATAGACGCACCACCATTCGTTTTGCCACGAAAGAAAGTGTCATCAAGCGAATAGATGTGAATTCATTCTCTATGTGAATCCACATAACGATCGACCGCAGAGTGATGGTCTTTGTCGTCGCGTAATTATGTGTGTGACATCTCTCGAGCAGTTGGTATTGGTTCCTAGGTTACTACTCTAATGATTTAGATGATATTTAGAACATTTATTTCAATAATAATAGTGTTAGTATTCATTTAGATATCCTTATATTTTTACTGATCAATGAACATGACTCATCAACTGTCAAGTCATCCCAAATAAGCACTGGTGAAATGTGGGTCCAAAGGAGCAGTGACTATATCTCTGACTACCCCAATGTTGGTAAATGCATGAAGATATAAAAAATAAACTACCATTCTCCGATACTTTTTATAAAATATATAAAGGAATTACTAATCTCCTCCATTTGGAGGTATTTGCTTAAGAAGTGACAATTCGATCATGTTTTACAGCTTCCTCATCGAATTAAATAAGGTCTAATCAGGTCACTCCAACCCTCTTTTATCGAGATGTAAGTTTCATTAGAATTTTCGTGAGATGGCAAAGTAATTATAGCAGGAGGAAACTAGTAATTAGTTTAGACCCTTCGAGACTGCTGGCGTGTGGAGAAAAAAGGAAGTACTTATTTTTAATTATTTTAGTTTCGATTCGAATTATGATTATACATATGATTGAATAAGTCCCAATAGCCGAGTGGTTGTAATATCGGAATTGGAGTCAATAGACCCGAGTTTAGTCCCCAGATGGAAGGCTAGTACGAATGGGCTTTCTAAAAACTTATGTACGATAAAAATTTATAAAGATGGCATCAGGCTTATGACCTGTCACATTGTCCCAAACTATTTCTTCGGTGAAAAGTAGGTCGAAAAGACTTAAATATCTAGTCATCTGTATACCCCAGTATTTAGAATGGCGTAAAGCTATTTTTATTTAACAGTTGATTGAAACGACTTCGTAAACTTGTTTTCCTAATATACGCCAAATGTTATGCTTACATATATACCTTTTTCGCTCTTAAAAAATTCACCATATAATTCATAGTGTTGGTATTTACTTACGGGTGGCATATACTTACGACGTAGCCACAAACAAAAGTAACATAATAATAAAATATTATTAACATTATTTAATTTGCCTGTTTCAGATTAACACTAATATTATTAAGCTAAAATAGGCAAACTAAAATAACATGTGTTACTTTACCTTAAATCATATATTTTGCGACGTTGTATCATTAGCTGCTAAATAAATATAACGAAGTTTCGAACACTGTCTAGACGATAGTTTAGTATTTCTGTGCAAATACTTAAATATTTGGTTAGTGCGTTATTGCGTTGATGTTACTTCTGCTGCAACATAAACGTAGAGTTAAAGATTTCCTCGAAATAAAACATGGTATAATATGACTTTCGTTACAGTCTACTAAAAGTCAACAACCCAAATTGGGTTGATCTATGAACACAAACAAAAAATAGTTTTCCAAAAAGACACACTTTCTGCTTCCAAAAATATAGATAGGTTTAAAAATATTGAAATTACCTCCTTAAATAGTAATACCAAGCCGTGTGGTCACGGCGTAAGAATATATTCCAACCTATTTCTTTTAGTGGATGTGGTAAGAGGTGACTAAAATATAAGTCTTAGAAATTCCATTGGCTCCCTTCAGATGCTGGAATAACCTTCTCAAACTAATCGGGATGATGCATGATAATGAGGGTCATGCATGATGGAATGACGAAGTGAAAGAAGCAGTAAATAAGAAGAAGAAAGCATGGTTAGACTACTTGGACTCTAGTAATGATGAGGATATGAGTGAGAAGAGGAAAGAAAGATATAAGAAGACCGAATAAAGAAGAAAATATATAGCGCGAAAGTTAATATTAAAAGGTGTCGAGGTAGACCGAGACTAAATTTCAAAGACCATGTGAGCAAATTGCTCGAAGAGGGGAGGGTCAAAAGTACTCGGATACCTAGACGTGCATGTATGAAGAAGATGATGAATCTGAAAGTAGCGAAAGAAGTATGTAGGGATCGTGACACTTGGCGATCTGTTCTCTCTGGCTACCCCGTCAGGGATTGTGCGTGAAGATAAATAAATGAAATAAAAATAATAATAATCAAATCGGTCTGATACCAAAGTAATATTTGGCAGACTAATGACATGTAGCAAAGTTTCAGGTGCAAGGTGTTTGGTACTGCGATTAACAATCCACTTTTTAAGCGTAGCGCGCGGGAGCCAAATTCTTATTATATCATGTATATTTTTACAGGCTGATAAGTAGTTAGTGGAAGTTATAAAAGAACTGGTTACCGTAACATTAGCTGTTCAAGAAAGCTGTATAAAAATCCTTTTCCGTATATAAATACGTTGACTATTTGTTGCGAACGCGATGAGAATACCAATAGAAAGACTTCTAGATTAAATCTATCCGATTAAGTCAGCTTTATTTACGTGGTAATCCATTCCCTCTCAAATAAATCTCATTCCATAGACAGAGCTTTCAACCAAGCGGATGCTAAATAAGTCTTGATTAAATCAGGTATATTAGATTACAAAGTGAGCAAGCAGAAGTGAAATGAATATTCAATGTAGCTGTTCACAGTAATTGCAATGTTCCTAAAAAAATAAAAGATTATTGCACGGCTTTTAAATAAAAGATTATTGTAAGGCTTTGCTCCTGACATGTCAAAGTAAAGGAATTTTATCTTAAAATGACTATATAATAATAATAATTTTACTCTATATAATACTTGAAATATATTTTTGTTCCAATGATTCGCACGAAATGCTCATAACAAAGCTTAAAGAAAATATAATAACAAAATGAAGAAACAAAAGGGTATGTGATTCAGTCGAATGGTGATACTAATCTCCGCTGTTTTGTCACAGTCGACCTCACAATACTAGCTTAAATTAAATATAAAACTATTGCGCATATATATCGAAATTTGAAATTTGTTAGCATAGATAACTTTTGATATAGATAGATATTCATTTAAGATAAAACTCCAAAATCAACTATTTAATGAAAACCTCTAACGTTGTTCTTTTAATGAAAAATTATTATACTTGTCTCTAAACGATTTAATCTTTGGTGTACAAATAAAGGAGGTGGTAAGTTGTTCTAAATCATAAACCTCGTAAATTTTTTTCGCGGCTAGCGTTGCATTTTTACCTTTTTTGTAGTAAAATTTTACTGATTTTTGACCTTTTTTGTATCGAATTCCTTCATTAGATTCACTCATCTTGAAAATACGAAAAATAAATAAATATCACATATTTTCCTAATTTGAATTTAGAATTATCTTCTTTAAAGTTGAAACTTTAAATGATACAGCTTTAAATGATACAGCCATTTAAAATAGTAGAGCCTAAGAGATTTCATTACTAGTTCATACATACTATAATGTGAAAAGACTTGTATTATACATACATAGATAGGGACTATTTTTTTTTATAGAAAAGGGAGGCAAACGAGCAGGTGGCTCACGTGATGGTAAGTGATTACCACCGCCCATGAACACCCGCAATACCAGAGGCATTGCAGATGCGTTGCCTCTGGAGTGCCCCCCCCCCGAATTCGGGGAGGGGGTGGTGTTCACGCCGGTATTCTGTGAGGTCGTTATACTTCCCCGGTCGAGCCGGCCGATTCATGTAACAACAAAAGCTGATACGTGGCTCTACCACTGTTAGACAATATCACATACATTGCATCCCAATGTTAGATGCTAAAATGCACTTGTCGTATATGAATCGGAAACAACGAAGGCATCACAAACATCCAGTCCGGAGAAATTGTGGTTTTTGTACATTGACCCGACCAGGAATCGAACCCGGGAATTCAAGATCGCGGCATCTTGAAAACCGGCGTTTACACCACTCGTCTATGGAGGTCGTCGTTAATTTGCTAAATTAATGCATGTTACGTTCTTTAAAATAATTTTATATTTCTTTTGGTTGTATTGGAAAAAAGGGGTTTCAAATAAATTTTTCCGTCACGATAGCCCTCGGCTATCGTGACATCGTTGCATTGTAGTAATTTCGAGTCAAGAGACCCAAGTTCGATCCCCAGTTGGCAGACTCGTACCAATGGGTTTATCAAAAACTTATGTATGAATTACATCGTTGACTTGGATAAAGATGGCAACGGGCTCACCACCTGTCACCTTGTCCCGAAAATATCTTCGGTGGAAGGCGGGTCGAAGGGACTTAACTGTCTAGACTAGACCTCTGACTACCCCTGTATTGGGCATTGCGTGAAGATATTTATTTGTTTTAAATCAATTTTACAAGTTTGTCCAGATGTCTGATTTCGTATGTAGTCAAAATGTACAACCGAGTACTCTTATACCCCGATATTCTGAGGTCCGAGTACTCCTCTACTCAGACTTTTTTGCACTCTTCCGAGAGTTTCCTATATTGAAATTAATATTCACGCATTTTTCACTGTAGACAGAGACTTAGTACTATCGGCGCACATTTCACTGGAGTTTTTGAAAACCTCATTGGTACTGCCATCTGGGGATCGAACTTGGGTCTCTCGACTCGAAATTTCGACCACCCAACAACTCGGCTATCGTCACTTTCATTAACGTAATTATATCTTTGCCTTTGAAATAGACGGCGACAGGATCACCACCTGTCACGTTGTCCAAAAAAATGTTATCGGTGAAAGGTGTGTTGTAACACTGCTGTTTGGTGGCAGAAATAGTTAAGAGTATGTTTCTGACCCAGACGATTGAATGACAAGGCAGAGACGGGGTCTACTAGGTTGGAGATGATATATTGTTTAATTAAAAAATATATATATTTAAAATTTGCTTCACTTGTAAGAAAATATGAGTACAGAGTAGCTATTTGATCTACTTTGTGTTGTTGTTTGTTGTGGACTTACGTAGCTTTATACTTACGCAATATTCCAAAATTCGTAAATGTCAAAACCTTCGTCACAATATCAATGCGTGATTAGAAATATTGGCATCACGGATTGACATCGGTTGACATACCTGTGATATATTTAGGTACTTTATATCTTTGATAAAAATATAAAAAAACATTTATAAGATACATACACATATACATAACGGAATATGTGTATGTATCGTCTGAAGTCCGTAACAGGATATAGGCCCCACTCGTTAGGGTGGGTTTGCCTAAAGCGCCACGCTTGGCAAGTGGATTGGCGATCGTAGAACCAGACACCTTCGACGCTACTGCTCGAAATCGGTTCGTTGTGTTTGGACTGATCATTTTCGAGATGGTTATCAAGCTATAACTGTAGCCAATTGCATTTTCAAGGCCTTTACTAAGTCGCCTCTTACGACAGCCACGGGGAGAAATATATTCTTATGCCGATACCTCACGAAAAAGACTATGTAACTTTTATAACATTACATATTTCATTTCTACTTGAATGTATTTGTAGCATTATTTCCTAAAAACAAGTAAACATTGCGCTTTGCTTTCACAGAGACCTTTGCTATGCAAAGCATCGTATATAATGAAAAGCATCTGTTCGAATAAATAGAGTGCAACTTAGTACATTTTATCACAATAGTAATGTGAGATGCCACGAAAACAAACTACACTACATTATTTGTAGCTCGTAAACTTTATTAGTACTCCAAAATTTAAATCTAAGACAGCAGACTTCTGCATGTTAATATACCTCATGAAATATGCATTGAACATCTTTTATTGGCATAAAGTCGGTTAAGTAACTAATAGTTCATTAAACAATAAATAATTAAAATATTTATCAATAACCATTACATAATTTGAAAGTAAACCGTAAGACGCCACGGGTGAACATAAATAATTCTATATATCACGGCTATATTTTGCAAATATGTATTTCAAAATCGGTGGGGAATACGGGCAATATGAAAAATGTTACTTAGATATGTGAAATTCGTACGTGATCAGATGCCACGAAAATATTTTCGTGAGAGGAAAATTGAATTGATATGCAGGACGAACAGTTCTTAGTTGGTAAAAAAGCAGGCGACACGAGTTTCTTAATTTAAGTTGATTTATTTTGTGTGAAGGGTGACGCAGAGGATTTTCTTCGCAAACACTAAAAGTAAGAATTTTTTTTATAACATTTAATTTATTGAATTGTCGTGAAAAATTTGGTAACGTTTTTATTATTTCAAAACGACTTTAACTACTTTTCGTTACTGCTGGCTATGGATGGAACCGAGACTTTTTTTACTGAAATCTAAAATAAATATGGCGGATACGGGCTCACCACCCGTCGCGTTGTCCCGAAAATATCTTTGATGGAAGGTGGGTCAAAGGGACTTAATTGTCTAGACTAGACGTCTGTCTACCCCTGTATTGGGAATTGCGTGAAGATAGTTATTTATTATATTTATTATTTTTATTAATAAAATAAATAGATAATTTTCTTCTTATTCTTAAGGGTCTGTAGATGCTACAAGACTTTTCATTTGGCAGTAACTTAAGAGAACTACAGGAAGAAAGGAAGTAGTATACTGTAACGCCTTCACCATACGAAAATTACAAGTCATTATTAAATAGGCTCTACAAACTATAGAAAGAAAAAAAAGGCTTTCCAAACAAGAACACATTAGTTGTACTGTTGTTTGCAGAAAAAGTAGGGTAGTTTGGTAAGAAAATAAATAAAAAATATAAACTCCTTAATGAAAATAAACAATGATTTTAGTCTAACATTAATTTTAGCAGTGTAAGCCAAGTGTAGATGGATTGACGACCAGCAGAATGTTGTCTATGGATGCAGGTGCTTTAATACCGATCTTTGTAGCCAAGTTTCAGGGAGGCCTATGATCATCGATGAATTTCTGAGAGGTAATAAAGCATAAAATATAATTTCAAAATACTGTAGTTATGTGTTAGATTCCCTCACTACCTAGCCTTATTCGACTAGCCTTACAAAACTCACGATAGCCGAGTGGTTGGTGGTCGGAATTTCGAGTCAATAGACCCGAGTTCGGTCCCCAGTTGGTAGACTTGTACCAATGGGTTTTTCAAAAACTTATGTACGAATATCGTTGGCTTGGACATAAATATGGCGACGGGCTCACCACCTGTCACGTTGTCCCGAAAATATCTTCGGTGGAAGGTGGGTCGAAGGGACTTAATTGTCTAGACTCAACCTCTGTCTACCCCTGTATTGGGAATTGCGTGAAGATATATTTTTTTTTCTGACAAAACTAAAAACAGTCACGACAGCTGAGTGGTTGAGTGGTCGGATATTTCGGGTCAAGAGACCCAAGTTCGATTCCCAGGAGGCAGGCTCGTACCAATGGGTTTTTCAAAAACTTATGTACGAATTATATCGTTGGCTTGGACATAAAGACGGCTACGGACTCACCACAATAAAAGAAAATCTCATTACAAGAAAGGAAAATATCTTCAGTGGAAGGTGGGTCGATGGGTTTTATTGTCTAGACTAGACCTCTGTCTACCCCTGTATTGGGAATTGCGTGAAGATATTTTTTAATGTGATTTAGAAAACAGATTTGATAGAGATTGCAACCAAGTATAAAAATAAAGTGCGTTTAGGTTTTCTTTTTAATTTTTAGTGTATAATAGTTATCTATATAGACATTAATGTTAATCTCTGTATGTGCTCGCACTATTCATTCATTTATAACACCGTTGTATGCAAACCGTTATTGGTTCATGTTTGAATAGGTATACTTCCAGTTTGGTCCCACTGTCACTGCGTCAGAATCTGATGATGGAATATCAAGAAAATCAAGAAACTTCTCAATGTTTATTGGTACTTCGAATATTTTACCTCTTTTGTGGTGGTATTAAATAGTTTGGGTCATCATATTAAGATGCTGAACTGTTGACAGAACACACTGCACTCATTAACTGTTAGGAGTTTGGTAATAATACACGATTTGTTTTGAGACAGTTTCCGGTGTTTTTTTCATTTTATTTAAGAACAACACATACGAAAACAATTATACTGAGATTATTTCCTTAATCGGGGTCAAAGTTTTAGTTACGTCACTCACGCACCAATGCTGCTTATTTGATTTTATCTTTTTTATTTACACTACTTGAACCTCAATGTAATGCAATGTAATGAAACTTTTGTAATATTCAAAGATTTTATTTTAGATGGAACTCAAAACTCGCATCAAGATTTGAGATTTTCTTATTAGCTGCAAATATTTAGTTTAATACGAGTAACGTTACGAAAAATTTAAAAATTTTACAATCTGCATATTTTGTAACTACAACTTTTCGACTACCCTCAAAATATGTATAAAATGATTGATGTATAAAAATAAAATAACATTTTGTTAATGAAAAAATATTTTTTTTTTGTTAATCAATGGCTATTACTTTCAGTATTGAATTCGATTTTATTAGCGCTTAAAAAAATATCCTCACGCAATCCCCAATGCAGATGTAGACACCTTCCACCGAAGACATTTTGGTACAACGTGACAAGTGGTGACAGGTGGCCCGTCGCCGTCTTTTATGTCCGAGCCAACGATATAAATAGTACATAGAATAGGTTTTAAAAATACCCATTGGTAAGAGCTTGCCACCTGGGGTCGAACTCGGGTCTCACTACTCGAATTCCGATCACCCACTCCAACCATCGTGACTCTATTTATTTATTTACTATTTTTTTAGTAGGTAGGATGACCTGATCACTTGATCAATCCAATATTAGTAAAGCGTGAAGCAAGTCATCAGGTTCTCGGAACCTGATGACGAGTCATATAATATTATTACTAATGTCACTTCTCATTATTCTAATTTGTATTTCGGGTGTAACAACTGTGAGAAACGATTAGGTTGTAATGATGCGCCCATTATCATCCCGAGCGTCCCGCTGACGAGTTTTGAATAGATGTAAGGGGAGCCTAAATTATTTTCGTAATTAGATCTTCGGGAAGTCGAGGCGTTCTAAAATTTACAATGCTTTTTCACCCTTAGAAAGACTGTTGTAAGATTTTATTTATTTATTTATCTTCGCACGTATGAAAATGTATATGCGGACTTAATGCCTACCGCATTCTCTACATGTCAACCTTCGGGCGATGCAGAGATGAAATGAAATAGGTGAAGGTATCTTAATAGAAGTTAGTAGCTGGTATCCGTGCTCAGCACTTCGTAATGATATAAAAACAAACTGACCAAATCATTTAACCTCAAAACTCATTACAAAAGAAAACACTCTTGACGTATAGCTCTCGAGGGAAATATGCAAGTTTCTATAACAAATATCGGATCCTAAGATATCATATGCAGTTAACGTCCGCCGCGGGTTTACTTTGTATAAAAGGTATACTCGCTACAAAGGGTTTACAGTCCTGCTAGAGTTATATCATGTTAACAAGAATACTGTAATGAAAGAAATTACGACCAGATGACCTAGGAACCTTCAAAGCAAAGACTGCAGAATTTAATTCAGCTTGCTACCAATCGAGAATATGGATGTTTATATATTTTTATTTTTATCTGTTAAAGTATATATCTTTTCTTTTATTGTATTATTGGTCTGACAACTAAGACTACAACAACCTCAACCATTAGTTACCTTATACCAAAAAAGATTTAGGGAAATATATGTGAGAGTATATCGTCTAGATCTCTGACTGCCCCAGCTTTGGGAATGCGTAAAGATTAATGAAATCTTGAGTCAAATTTACATGATAACATATTCTCGTAGTTCCAAAATGTACGCACAAAAGATAACATCAATCACAAGAACATAAAGGAGCCCCGAATGAAACTGACCGGGAACTCAATTGACGTGAAAGATTAATCGATGGTTACGCTTTATGTTGCAAATCGAAGTAAACCGATAAGTGGGCCGAGTTGATATGAAAGATTTTAGAGGTCTAATAGAAGAAAAGAAAACAAACATTAATAGGAGATCATTGTAGACAGAGACTCACTTTTCAAGACTACAATCGAGACTTGCAAGAGCAGATTGCTCGAAAAAACGAAAATAAGGGACGTCTCTCGGACACCTCCGTGTGCGTGTATAAAGAAAGTAATGAATGCAAAAAAGTATATAAAAGTCGTGACACACAGCAATTTTCCTAACAGTTCTTAACGAATGTGTTCTTAAAAACAGTTGTTATGACCATCAACATCATCTCTGATAGGTTTAAGTTCTTTAAGAACTTAAACCTATTAGAGATGATGTTGCGTTAAATCTCCCATCCATTTAATCGCTTAATCAAATTGTAAAATTTTTTATTGGAATTTAAATGTTTCGAAATTTCACGACGAATTTCACTTCAGCAATGAAGGACGAGGGTGCCGAATAGATTGTGCAAAAACCGCTCATTCGTTATTAATGTGGTAACAAAGAGCTTCCGAGATTTCATCTGGAGCGGCGCCTGTATCCATGACAATTTTCCAATAAAGCTCGTGCGTCAGTTGAGGTAAAACGTTATTGAGATAAAAAAAATAACTAATTTCTGATAGTCACTTCACTTATTTTACAAATCCTACATAGGTTTAAAAAACCTCTTCGGTAGGATTAGACAATTCGGACTTCCTCGAAAGGTAGCTAGTAGAAAATTTTATGTGGAATTTATAAATTTTTTTGTTATATTAAAAAAATATCTTCTCGCTTTTTCCAATACAGGGGTGGACAGATGTCTAATCTCGACAATTAAGCACCCATCTTCCACCGAGACCCGAGTTTGATTCCCAGGTGGTCAGCTCGTATCCACGGGTTTTACATAAAATTATTCACGATTTATATCGTTGCTTGGACATAAAGGTGGCGATGGGACCTGTCACAAAAATGAAGACATTTTTTTGGGACAAAGTCACGATAGCCGAGTTGTTGGGTGGTCGGAATTTCGAGTCGAGAGACCCGAGTTCGATCCCCAGGTGGCAGTACCAATGAGTTTTTCAAAAACTTATGTACGAATTTCATCGTTGGCTTGGACATAAAGGCGGCGACGGGCTCACCACCTGTCACGTTGTCCCGAAAATATCTTCGGTGGAAGGTGGGTCAAAGGGACTTAATTGTCTAGACTTGACCTCTGTCTACCCCTGTATTGGGAATTGCGTGAAGATATATTTTTTTTAATATATATTTTTTATTTTTATTTTTTTGGGTCCCACCGGTCGAAAGGTTTTAATCTGTGTTTAATTTGTCCGTCTACTCCAGTATTTCAAATGGTGATAAGATATTTTTCTTATTGTTTCCTAAATTGGTAGTAAGATGCAACCAGTATTTGGTATTAGTATGATAGAAATTTATAATTTATGAGATAAAGCTAATCTAAACTTGAAGGTACTCTTTGATGAGTCTAACTTAACGCTTTTGTTTCTGTTTGGATAACGTTACGGTTCGAGTCACTTGCCAAGTGTTCTCGCATTTGCATCGAGTAATACGGCAGCTTTATTGCCAGGAGAGTTGTCGTTGTTGCATGTATAATTTCTTTACTCTTATATAATTTCTTTACTCGTAATTATAATTTCCTTACTCGTCATATACAAGTTAAATATGGGTTTTCTAATCCAAAAACTTCTAATAATTTTTCTCTCTAATGTTACCTGTCTAGATTGATAATAAGGTAATCAATCCATCTCTATCTTTTACAGGCCATGTTAGGTCTGTAAAAATAATAATAGAATTACTTATGTAATTATATATAGCTGTTTATATTATATATAGCTTTCTACAATAAACGAAATGATTAAAAAAACGAATCTTGACGCTTCTCTTTTAACAAGTTTTATTTTAAAAGAATGCCTGAATTTGTACTTTTGCTGTAAAATTTAACTTATGCGTTCAGAACAGGTTGGCTCGGAAGTAAGAGCGTTGCGAAGGTATGGCAGATTACGGTTTCGGATCCCGTCTGAGTCAGTTGATTTTATAATTTAATTGTCCAGCACGTCTTACACATTTTAAAATTCAGAAATAAATTAATTGATTTTTTTTATTCTTAACGCTTTCTTTTATGCCTAGATGATTATAAATAATATTGTTAATGTGAAGACTGTTTACAGCATATGATAACATTACTTTGTTAAGTGATATCGTATATTAATTTGTCCAAAAATGTAATAATAATAAACTCTATTTATCATTGAGTCTTTCATATCAGTTCGAACAGATCGGAATCACTGCATATCGACAACGAATGCGCCAATCGTTTTGCAGAACATACCGGCAGCACAGCGCGTGTCGTTCGAACTGACTGATGGGCGCTACGTGACACAAGTCGAAACGTTTATGTCGACGCGGTGGAATCGTTTGGCGGACCGCGATATATTTCATTCAACAAACATTCCATATTTTTTGAACGTTTGTTGACTTTGTAGTGGCAAAAAAGATTTAAAAATAAATTGTACGGCATTTAAAAAAACGCAAAAAGCAAAGAATATACGTTCGTACCTAAACTTGTTACTTATTAATTGGCATATATATTTTAAACATAACGTAGCAGGTTCGGGCCCGCCATTCAACTAATGTCGTAACCCAACTCCAGACAAGCATTGCAGCTTAGTTAGAGTGGGTAACAGGAATACTAGTAATGTTTATTTAGCATTGCTAGTATTGTTTTTAAAAAGAAACAAACTGAACTCCTTAAATGTAGTGGCTTCTGTCATCAGCTCAGTTTACTAGTACACCTTACAATCCATTGGTGTAAGAGGCGATCAATCGATATAATGACAGATGGTGGAATAACTATATCAATAAACACAAAAAAAAAATAAAGATATCTGGTTCACTTCCCAAGCCTGGTGTTTATGTAGTCCTGCCTGTGGGGACTCTATTTTATTTAAAAAAATACAATCCTCTTCACTTGGTCTAATCTTAATATTAATAAATAAAATATAGTATAGTGGTATTGTATAGTTGAGTGAGTGTAGAGTTGCTCATGATAGCAAAATAACTTTATTTTGATATCAAGAGCTGATGACGTCACACTCTTACGTAGTATCAAAGTGGACGCCTGTTTTACAACAACAACAAAGTAAGCCACTGTATTTCAACAAGGACCAAAGTATGTGTAAGTTGTAAAATAGAAGTTTACCCCTCTGTTCGAGTAGGAATCCATGTGGGAAATTGTGAAGGTAAATTGACATAAAATAACTACGGTTTTGGCTATAATTTTAACTATATATTTTTTTTTTTGCTAGGTAATTTTGAAATTAAAATTTTCTTCTAAGTTCTTTTTATGAAATTTTTCTTAATTCGGAAATTCTTTTATCTTGTGTACTTTTTAATTAAATTCCAGTTCTTTTATATGCATGCCTCATAGGAGTATATACATGGACATCGGCAATTTTATAATTCAATTAGGGGGCAAGATAAACTTTAAATAAAAACTGTGTATAAAGAAGTTCTTTATACAAAGTTAACGAATCTAAGGTAGCCGATTGATTTACCAATAGCCTAGTTGGTAGTAAATCTACTTATTAAAGCTAAGGCTTGCAGGGAAATAATGGATATTATTTTTCGTGCAGAGAGCCGAGTGGTTGGGTGGTCGGAATTTTGAGTCAAGAGACCCGAGTTCGATCCCCAGGTGGTCGGCTCGTACCAATGGGTTTTCCAAAAACTTACGTACTAATTTCTTCGTTGGCTTTGACATAAATACGGTGACGGGCTTACCATCTGTCACGTTGTCCCGATAATATCTTCGGTGGAAGGTGGGTCGAAGGGACTTAATTGTCTAGACTAGACCTCTTTCTACCCCTGTGGTGCGAATTGCGTGAAGATATTTATTTATTTTTCGTGTAACATAATAGAACATAACATATTCTGGGTAGTAAATTTTTTATAGGTTAGTAATGAAAATTTTACAACAGCGTGTATATAGGTTAGCGATTCATTAATTAACACACCAGTGGGTGCGCCACAATAAGGTTAATATTTAAAATAATAAAGTTATATCATTACCTTATGTCCATCCATTATACGCTGTTTTACTGTGCGGATATATTAAACAGTCTAATAAAGTTTTACGTGTATGATATAAAAAGTGCTGAGAATTCATACGAGCGCATAACATGGCTTTTAAAATATTATTAAATTATCCATGTGCTCGTTGTTATAAAAATTATCTTCAGAGTATGAATATGAAGTGTTACGTATTACGAACATAAAGCACTGTAAAGTGCAGTGCGTTTGACGACCGTAAACGGTTCTGGCATGCATAATTTCTACACTCTAATACAACTAAAGTGTACAATACTTAGAAATATATGCTCTCTTATCATAAAACTTTTAATTATTTTTCTTTTATATTACTTGTCATGACTGAAAACAAGATAATAATGCAATCTACAAAGCCCCGTTAAAACGCAATGCGTTTGACGACCGTAAAAGGGTGGTGCACACAATGGTTTTTATGGTATCACCAGCTCTGAGGTCCCAGTTTAGATTCTTAGACGGGGTAATGTAGATAACCAGTTTTTTTTAGATTGCTTCGGGTCTGGATGTATTTGATTATGGTGATTTAAAACAAAGTTGTTCAATTATTATTATTAATGCAGCACATATGGCTCTATCGACACTAGGATTTACCACAACACCAATTTGTGGATTGCCCCGAGTGGATCTGTCAAAGCAGTACCGGCCATCTCGCATCTCAATCGCTACGGCATCTTAACCTCTGCGGGTTGATAAGAAAGACGATAAGGACTTCAGAAGAAAAAGTGATGATGCGGATGCGGGCGAGGATGTGTTATGAGGATAAAGAAGATAAGGAAGAGGAACACAACATAATACAAGAAATGTTTTGAACAAAATATATTTAATGACCCTTTCCAATTAAGATAAAACCTATGTAAATAAATAAATAAATAAATATGGGTTGACAGAGGTCTAGTCTAGACAATTAAGTCCCTTTGACCCACCTCTCACCGAAGATATTTTCAGGACAACGTGACAGGTGGTGAGCCCGTCGACGCCATTACGTCCAAGCCAACGATATAATACGTACATAAGTTTATGAAAAACCCATTGGTAGGAGCCTGACATTTGGGTTCGAACTCGGGTCTCTTAAATCGAAATTCCGACCACCCAACCACTCGGCTATCGTGACTTTTTTTAAAACTATGTATACCTAATAACCTCTTATGAATATATGAACCTATGTACTAAAAAACAGAAACGAGCTAATAGTAAATAGTCATCCCGGACTAAGAATGTCTAAATAATAAGTCTCCAAATTATGAAAAAAATCCTTTCACTTACGTTCGACACACTTTAAGTAATAGAAAGTAACTATCGTAACAAAAAGCTTCGGGAAACAAAGTTATTTGACTAGATTTATATTTTGCCAGACAAAAATGAAAGATACTTCGAGAAGTAGGCGCCGTATTTGTTACGCATCTCAGACAAATTATTTCATAATTACTTTTAGTTTTTATAAATGAAACAGCAATGGGGGGATCCAATGCCTCATTCACGCCGAAAATAATTCCTCCCGAAAATATTTACCTTTCCGGAACCATTCCAAATCTTCTATCCAGAACCTGTGTGTTTAATCACAATATTATTTTTCATTTCGCTTTAATGTCCTGTGCGCTACTTACACCGGGAGACTAACATTTTTGGGATAAACATATACATGTTTTACGAATGCCTCCATTGCCAATTTCCAAAACTGTACTTATATTTGCTGGTGAATTAAAGATGCGATACTAGATTTTCTTATATATTCACGCATTTTTAAATTCTGTTGTACACAGAGATCGAGACAATTAGGCCCATTTTACTCACATTTCATAATAGCATAGCAATACATGCTGCACACCATAGAGAGAGAGAGACCACTATTAATATAATTCTCGTGTCATATTGTTGCTCAAGATGAACTCCGAAACGATCTAATCGATTTTCCAGTTTTTTTTATTATTTTTAGTTTTTAGTTTTTGCCATGTATTTTATATAACTTCCAAGTCAGTAATACGTCAGCAGTCCTGCTTGTGTTTCAATATATAAAAAAAATCATGGGTAATTTAATTATTATATTATTATTATTATATATTCTTTATTGTACACCACTTAAACTTAAGGAAAAAAACAGAGATTACAGAGAGTAGGAAATACATAGATGGTAAGTACAACAAGGCGATCTTATCGCTTAAAAGCGATCTCTTCCAGATAACCTTATGGGTTAAGAATACACATAAGTACAGGACAGTGGGAAGAGGTGAATATAATAAACTTACATGTTAATAACTAAATAAACTAAACAAATATATAATAGTAACATATGATACACTAATATATTTATTTATTTATTTATTTATTTAATAATTTATGTACACAGAAGACACAAAACAGTGGATATATAATTATGAGGTGAATTTGTACAAAGGACCTGCTTATTTCTATAGAAATTTCTTCCAGCAGACCTGTGACTGGAAATTGGTTACAAAATAGTAGACAATGGTGTACAAAAAAAAATGCATATTCAATAATCAAAAATACAATATACATATATAAACAGATATACACACATATGTATACATATTACATACTTAAATACATTAAAATATATACATATATATATACATACACACATAAATACATACATATATATACGTACATAAATATCAAAACTAAGTATAATGAGAAACATATATATATTCATACTGCCAAGGAGAGATAATGATCCTTAACTCTTTTCTTAAAAGCAGAAATAGTTTTAGCATCGCGAATATTCGGTGGAAGCGAGTTCCATAGTCTTACTGCATGAACAGTGAAAGTGTCGGAATAGGAGGCACTTTTGTGGGTAGGGAATTTTAGAAGAGTTTTTAGGTGGGAACGACAGGGCGCTGAAGGTGGACGAGCAAAGCTGAATCGCTCGCGGAGGTAAGATGGTGCTGTTGGACAATGTAGAATATTAAATAGCAGACATAAAATCCTAGTGTTCCTTCGAAAGCGTATAGGAGCCACTTGAGATCGTTGCGAAATTTAGAGACATGTTCATACTTTCGAAGACCAAAGATAAAACGTATACACAAGTTTTGCAAGCGCTCAAGCTTATTTAGAAGCTCCTCCGTAGCATCCAAGTAACAGGCGTATATATAAAATTATAAAATTTAATATACATATCAATATATAAATACACAAAATATATACATAAATCATATACAAGTAATGCCTAGTGATTACATAGTGACAAGTAGTGTTTTTTGACAAGAGTTTTAAATTTGTATATAGAAGTCGCTCGGTGGATGTGCGAAGGAAGCTCATTCCACAAGAAGGTAGCTTTGACCGTAAAGGAATTTTTAAAGTATTTGGTTCGATAGACGTGTGGTGAAAGAATAAATTCCTCGGCCGAACGTAAAACTTTTTCCGGTCTATTATGTCCGAGGAATTTGAAATTCTCCTTTAAATAGCTCGGTGTCATTGGATTAAACAAAACACAGTACAGAAGAGAAACTGTTTGCAGATTCCGGCGAAGACGAATTGGTAACCACTTGAGCTTTGATCGAAATTCGGAGACATGGTAATATTTGCGCAAGCCAAATATGAATCTAATAGCAAGATTTTGAATTCGCTCAAGTTTGTTTAGTTGGTCCTCAGTTAAGTCAAGATAGCTTGTGTCAGCATAATCGAGAATGGGCAGGAGTAAGGATTGTGCTAACATAATTTTAGTAGGTATGGGAAGAAAAGAACGTAAGCGGCGCAAGGATCCCATAGCAGCGAATGTCTTTCTACTTACTTCTTTTAGTTGTTGTGCCCACGAAAAGGTACTATCTAAGTGAATGCCAAGATTTTTTACGGTGGTACTATAAGGGATCACAACGCCATTTACGGTTACCAAAGGAAGTTTATTCCAGTCAACTCTTGAAATCATGCCAGCACTACCAATAATAATAGCCTGAGATTTTAGTGGATTAACCTTGAGACCATTGCACTTACTCCAATCACTTACGGATGTTAGGTCATCATTAATGGCAGTAACAGCGGCAGGCAATTCCTCAAGAGTTGACTGTGTGTAAATTTGGAGATCGTCTGCATACATGTGATAGAGAGAAGAAATTTTTTGAGAGAGTGAATTGATAAAAATAGCAAATAGTAAAGGAGACAGCACACCGCCTTGAGGCACTCCGACGAGTAATTCACGCCAAGACTAAAACTTATCTTCGACGCGAATACGTTGCCTTCGGCCTTTAAGATAACTCTGAAACCACCCAACCACTGATGGAGATATGTTAATAGAACTTAACAGACTTAATAGAATGTCGAATTCAACGGTATTGAACGCATTGCTAAAATCTAACAATACCAACACAGTCAGCTGTTTATTATCCATACCTCGTCGAATGTCGTCAGTAATTTTAACCAGCGCTGTTGTCGTGCTATGACCCGACCGGAAACCGGATTGAAAGGGATTTAGAAGGCAATTTCTATTAAGGTAAAGATTAAGTTGGTGAAAAACAAGTTTTTCCAGTATTTTGGATAAGAACGGAAGAATAGTGATGGGACGAAAATCAGTAAAATGCAAGGGATGGGCCTTTTTGGGAATAGGAGTCACTAATGCACTTTTCCAAGCTTCAGGGAATTTGGACGTAGAGATAGATGTATTCAGAATATGGGTGAGTATAGGAGTAACAAGTTCAAGGATTGGCAGAATCATATTACGACTAACGCTGTCAAAACCGACGGCATTCGACGAGACAGACAATATGTTCTTCTTAACATCACAAGCAGTGAATGGAGAGAAATTAAATGGTGGGAAATCTTGAGTTGGAATTGAAGAAAGAATACTCAACGTCCTATCTTTTACTGAGCTATCTACTGTGCCAGAAGAGGAAAAATGTTGGTTAAGGAGTTCAATGTCAATATTATGATGACGTAATTTTTAAACTTTTACCAACTCCAAGAGATTCAAGAAATTTCCAAACTTTGGCAGTGTCGCCGTTTTCGACAGATCTGTGGATGTGGCGTCGTTGTGCGTCTCTACACAATGTATTGCACCGATTACGAATTTTATTGTAATTCCGTAGATTTTTTTTCAGTTTTATTAGCCTTCAGCCTGCTTTTTGCGTATCCTTTTTTAACTATGAGGCTTTTAAGGTAGTCTGTTAACCACGGCGCAGGTAAGTGTTTTATTTTAACTGGTTTGATAGGCGCGTGAACATCATAAAGTTGAATCAGAAAGGTGTTAAATAGCTCAACTTTAATATCCACCGTAGCAGCATTCACAATAGAAGACCAATCTAGACAGCGACCATCTTTATTAAGCTGTTGTTTGTGCATTCCACTAAAATTACGTTGCAGAAGGATTTTCGATTTCGCTTTAGGAGGGCGGACTTTGTATGTTAGAAACAAGAGGTCGTGGTGGGAGAAGTTATCAGCTTCGTGTTGGCCATGTTTCACAACAAAGTCAGGTGAAGAGACAATTATTAGGTCGAGTAAAGAAGGGGTACAGTCGGGCAGATTGTGGGTTGCGGAAAGGGGTAGTATGTGTAGGTTACAAGCTTCGGTTACAGATTGTAATCTTTTACACCGATTGTCGCCTTTGAGTAGGCAAGTGTTAAAGTCTCCCATAATTATGGTATGACTAAACGACGGAGTTAAATTTTCTAACAACTTTTCAAAAGAAGAGAAATAATCGACATGGAGAGACGGGCTATAGCAAACACCAAGAAGAATTTATGTGTGGGACAAGGTAACTTCGATAAATAAATGCTCGGCCGCATCAGAAAGAGGAGGCTGACTGGACGAACTTACAACAACAAAAGGAATATAGGAACGAAGGTAAATTGCCACCCCTCCACCCACTCTTCCAACACGGTCGTTGCGAATAAGATGGAATCCTGGTAGTGCGTAAGAAGTAGATGGTAAACAAAGTTTTAACCAGGATTCGGAGACTAGAATTGCGTGAATATTACGGGACTCAAAAGACACAAGCATATCAGGGTAGTGAGCCGGAATACTTTGAGCATTTAAGTGGATTACATTAAAATCTTTCAGAGAATCTGAGAAATACGAATTGAGGGCGCCATTTAACGGAATAGAAGATATTGTACTGTGAAAGCTTATCTCCCTAGAAGTATCGTCACTTGTAGACAAAGATAAGAAATCACCAGATTCATCACTAACAACATTATTATTTAAAGACATTAATAAGGTATAATATACTACAAAAAATAATAATAAATAAATATAAATATTAATAAAAAAAATACAGGGATCCCTAACCCACCAGCAGTCTGAAAGAAATTTACACTATTATGGATTACAATATAACAAAGTATTCAGAACAATTAACAAGAAGAAAAAAATAACAAAGTAAATTTACGAAAACAAAATCAAATAGCACTCAAACATAGGGAAAATAAAGATAAAAAAATAGTGTTTACAAATTAATATTCAAGAACATAAAAACATTACGTTACCTGCTAATACGAATGCTAAATTGAAAAGCAGTTAACGCAATTGTGAATATGTCAGTATCTATCTGTCACTGTCAATAACAATTTGTCGTTTTGTCATTTAATGATTGAAATTGTCAAACACGAGTAGTAAAAGATGTGAATATAAACACAGTGCGAGAAAAGAAAAAATAAACATTGTACATACCAATATCTTATAGCGAAGTATTGTGAATAAAGTTGAAATAAAATAAATAAAAAAGGTGTTCATGTAATAACACTATAAAATAAGAAGGTTCAATGGACTAAAACTACACAATTACGTTGACAAAAGGCACGTGTGAATGAAAACGAGTTTATTTCTTCGTGGCCCTTTTGACTCTCATTTGAGTAGACCTGGTGTCTTTTACTGTACTCGGAACTGTCGATGTTGAAGATGGGGCCCTCGCCACCATTTCGGAGCTTGCAATCGCATCCAAATCAAGTTTGGAGTGGACGCTATGATGCATCTGGTCAGGTCCTAATATGAAGATGGTACCATTCTTCGTCCAGCAGTTGGAAACTCCAAAACGCTGACGCGCCGCTTGGAACACAGCATGCCGACTCTTAGTGAGAAATTCGGACAGGGTTATTCCAGTGCCCTTAAGTTTTTTTTTTTTGCCAGCCATATCTTATCTTTCATGGCAAAATCCCTGAATTTGACAAGTATAGCCCGGGGCTTATCGGAGCCAGGTTGACCAAGACGTTGAGACCGGCTAATCGAGTCACATGTAATGCCAGGAATTTTCAAATAATCTGATAACACTTTGCTAACACATGTGGAGGTGTCTTCCTTCTTATCTTCAGGCAC
This sequence comes from Sericinus montela, assembly GCA_029286605.1. Classification (NCBI taxonomy): domain Eukaryota; kingdom Metazoa; phylum Arthropoda; class Insecta; order Lepidoptera; family Papilionidae; genus Sericinus; species Sericinus montela. Next base: position 21,311 of record JAGSMR010000199.1, read on the forward strand.
TCCATGCACCAGAAGTATTTTCCTGCGAGACCTCATTTCCGTGTCATCAACTTGCTTGGAAAGTAGCCCCACATGTAACTGCAAGTTATCGAGCGCAGTTAAAACCAATGAACGAAAGGTGTTAAACTGATGATTAATATTTGTAGTAGGGCTTGCCGCCGGAATTGCACTTTTTAGTTCCTTTTGGAATTCTGTCATTTTGTGATTAAAGTGTTCAGTCAGGTCAGCTACTGATTTTTTAACAGCCTCCATTTGACTTTTAATTTTCTTTGGTGATGTGCAGCAAATTAAGTTAAATTGGTCTGAATTATGTTTTCAAACTAGACTGGTAGGGGATGGGATGTAACACGAACATTAATTTTGTAAATTGATCTAAATAAACTAATATAATTATCATTAAATATTACGTAGCAATAACAGATGCGTCTTATTCATTTCACTCCTACCCACGAACATTATTAACATGCTTTTTGCATTTATTTTATAAGTAGTTAATAGAATTAGGTGGTCCTTGGGGAAATTCATTATTACAGAGAACTAATCACTACTCTTAACACCAGGTAACATTCGCCACCACTTTTTTTTTTTTTTTTTATTTGTTTCTCTCGACTCTGCAACGTTCGACGGCAGAGACCTCTTTGAAGTATAATTTATAATAAAATCTCCGTTGTATTTACTTCTTAAAGAATAAAGTTAATTCAGTGCTATACACATCAAAGACTTACATACTATGTAGGTAGCTTAATTAATTCCGTAAACGTGTTCGTTTTCTGACACGATGAATTATGTTATTATAAGATTTCCATTATTTGTGTATTACATCAAGTATCTGAACTGTTACTTCTTCAATTAATGAACAAATTTCAGATATACCATCCTACATACAACTACTATCATACTCATAATGTAAATATGAAAGTTTGTGTGTTTCGATGTTTGTTACTTTATCACGCCGAAGCGGTTAATCAGATTTCCACAATATTACAAAGATCTTCAGGTTTATCCCACAATTGGGCAACCCACTTCACCGAAGCCTATTTGGAAAAACACAACAGGTGGTGAGCCTTCGCCTTCTTAGTGTGCAAGCTTGCAATACACTATATAAACACATCTTGACTACACCTACGGAGTGACCTTACATTTTTATTTATTTACCGGTACTGTTTATGAAAAAATTATTAAATAAAATGTCTTTTATAACCTTTGACGGCTTTAACTTAAATTAAAGTCATCTATGCCTACTAAACCCAGGCCTTCCCAAAAATATTCGAGAGAGATTACAGCAGAAGAACGTCATTCACAATTCTCCAGTGCGTCTTGGCAGGCTTCTCTCTTTCCCGAAATATTTATTTACCATATCTGACTTTGTTTTTTTTCACCGCCGAGAAGTGGTAATTTGACGATTATTATTAATTTCACGAACGAATATCGTTATTGGCTTGGTGAAGGTGGGTCGAAGGGACTTAATTGTCTAGACTCGACCTCTGTTTACCCCTGTATTGGGAATTGCGTGAAGATATTTTTTTTTGTTTATACTATTTGACTGAAAACAGAAACGTACTGTTTGTATACTTTATGAACTCAGACTATTATATATATGACGCATACGGCAGTTGCTGTGTCTTTAATCATTTATTTAGTTTTATGTTTTTAAACAGTATTATTTTGCACTCCTACTTCACATTTATTTTAACTAGACCTAGCTTTAAACTCCTGTGTGCCAGCTGTTGGATATAAGGACAGGGGCAGAAAAATGATAAGATCACTGGTTACCTTATATATACCAAACTACCAATAGAAGTGCTTTAACCGCTTGGATGTAAAGACGGCGACGATCACCACCTGTCACGTTGTCCCGAAAATATCTTCGGTGGAAGGACCTCAGTCTACCCCTGTATTGGGAAATGCCTGAAGATATTTTATTTAATTATTTTTTATATACATCTTGCATAAGAGATAGTGGTAGAGCAGTGGTTTAACAGTGGTAGAGCAACGGATCAGCTGTTGTTGTTGCATGAATGGGCCGGCTCGACCGGGGAAGTACCACGACCTCACAGAATACCGGCGTGAAGTAGAAGTTTAACAAACTCCTGCGTTTCGTCTGGTGAGTGCAGGTATCCGGAGGTACACACACCCCCTCCTCCAAAATATTCTGGGAGGTAGGGGGTTCATTTTTCAAAGGCCGGCAACGCATCTGCTATTCCTCCGGTATTGCAGATGTTCATTGGCGGCGGTAATCACTTACCATCACGTGAGCCACCTGCTCGTTTGCCTCCCTTTTCTATAAAAAAAATTGAATTTTGCCACAGTTGCCACGAGTGGCGAGCGGATTGGTAACCGCAGTTTTTTGTTATTAAAGTTGTTATGCAGGAAGATGCTGCTGCCCACCTCCTGATAGATATGGGTACCTCTGCCGGACACTCAAGGAATGATATGGGATGGCAGTTTCTTTGTGCCACTACCATACGGCAAGAAGTACGGTCGTCGATTTCTCTTTGACCATTAGTCGCCTTCTACGACACCCATGGTCAGATAGGGTTGGCGTTGTTCAGCGTTATACAGCTACACGGATCTTTGGCATAAGACCACTCTATGCGGCAATCTTTGTTCATTCTTCAAATTCAAATTGTTCAATCTTTGGGTAAGGCCTATGTTCAGCAGTGGACTTGGGATGGGTTGATATGATGATGATGATGATAAATTTCTTAGTTAAATAAAGTATGTATAAAAATGTATAAGATAACTATTCCACTAATAAACTTTTTTACTTTAAACATTCTCAGTTAAATAAAGTTTCGTAATCATAGAAATTTCTTAGTTTTACAGAAACCTGTACGTGTAGCCTGGAATGCGACTCCAGAGGATCGCCGACCGTATGTGGCTTGCAGCGCATTGCAGAAGCGCTAAAATTACACGCCCGATTTAATATTGTTAAATATTCGCGATACGGTCTACCCTCAACTTTTTATAACCACGGTTGAATTCACGCTAATAATCACAAATAGTGGTGCACTTTAAAAAAAGATTTTATGGCGTTCTTTGTAGTCTTTCTTGCTTTACTTTATTTATTCTCATTGATTAGTATTATTGTATTAATTAGTATTATAAAAACATATATATAGATAGATATTCTTTTTTATAGAGAAGAGAGGCAAACGAGCTGGTGGCTCACGTGATTAACCATCCGCAATACCAGAGGCATAGCAGATTCGTTGCCTATTTGCCTACCTATATACGAATTATATTGTTGGATTGGACATAAAGCGGCATTGGAGATAAACAGGTTTTGATTTCCGATTACGTTATAACTGTTACGCCTACACCACACGTTAAGCTACCTTACCATAATCATTACCATATTTCATTTAAAATTTGATGTAACGCGAAAGAGACAGATGTCTGAATATACAAATTTTCACTAAATATCAAGAAGAATATATTTCTATGTATAAATTATAGTAAGATACGACACTGATAACATTCTGCTACGGTTATTTTTAGCCCCCATAACTACTGACACTCTTGCCCTTTACAAAGTTAATATTAATCCCGAAGAACCGAAGTTGTCCTATTTGAGTTAATTAAGGCCTGGTCGTTATTATCACTTCTAAGGCTTCGATTTTACGTGTTACACGATCTTACCCTTAACAACTTGGGCTAGTTTAGTTTGTTACTATATCTTGTGTATATTATCTGCCATACTATTTTAAAAGAATTGTATGTTTAATATTATATGCTTTTAATACGCATATGTACGAAGAAAGTGATGAATTTGAAAGAAGCTAGTTTCGTGAGAAATCCGTACATATTTTTTTATTTTTATTTTTACAGAATAGGGAGGCAAACGAGCAGGTTTGGCACTTGATGGTAAGTGATTACCGCCGCCCATGAACACCCGCAATACCAGAGGCATAGCAGATGCGTTGCCGGCCTTAGAGTGCCCCCCCAGAATTGGGGGAGGGGGGTGTGTGGGCCTCCAGTTACCTACACTCACCAGACGAAACGCAGAAGTTTGTTAGACTTCTACTTCACGCCGATATTCTGTGAGGTCGTGGTATATCCCCGGTCGAGCCGGCCCATTCACGCAACAACAAAAGCTGACGCGTGGCTCTACCACTGTAAAAATATCTTAAGGATCATGACACTAGGCGATATGTTCTCTTTGGCTGGCACCGTCACTGACTCTGTGTAAAGATATTTATTTATTTCTTATGATTAATCATTTACAGAGAAGAGATTGTGTTTTGCAATGGACTTCTATTGACCGTGAAGTAAACAGTTATGTAGGATGTGTAAATGAGTGAGAGAAAGGATAAGTGAGACTAAGAGGGAAGATATGACATAATGATTGATTGAGATGAATGAGATGAGATAGAATGATGTGTGAGGGAGAGAGGAGACGAATGGCGTACGTGAAAGGAAGAAGAAAGTGATAAGACGAAATTAATATTCTAAAATAGTAAAAGGAAAATAAAAGACTGAAGTGAGTTGAAAACCAATTATTTCATTTAATCAGGATAATCCTACAAATTTTGGGGGCTCGTCCGGGATCATCCCAAAATTTTTACGACGTGACCGGCGTGGTTTTTTTCATAACCTCAAAGACGAATAGACGAATAAACCAAAGAAGACGATACAATCACAATGACGACGGAATCAGAAAAGACGACTGATAAGACGGAAAAACCGGAGAAGTTGTTTGCAACCTATTTAGACGGATTCTACAACATAACCAAATTCAACGGCGATGACGATACGTATTCTGCTGTGAAGTGGGCAGAAGACATTGAGGACAACGCAGAAATATTCAATTGACACCCCAGCAGCAGCTCATTATTGCAAGAAGATCACTAGAAGGTACAGCAGCACTATGGTTAAAGACGGAGAAGGTGTTCAAAGGCTTCAAAGAACTGAAAGCGGCATTGTTACAAGAGTTCCCTGAAAAGATCAACAGCAAAGAGATGCATGAGCTGATGGCAGCTAGGAAGAAGGAACCTGGTGAAACCTACATGCAGTACATGCTAAAGATGAAGGAGATGGGCAAGCGCGCTAGGTTCAATGACAATGTGGCAATACAGTACATTGTTGAGGGCATTCAAGATAGTGAAGTAAACAAGACTATACTTTATGGCGCTGTTACATACTCAGTACTCAAAGATAGATTAAAGCTGTATGAACAAATGAAGGAGAGGTCAGAGGCTAAAAGAAGCTCTGCACCAAAGGAGACCAGCGAGCGACAAGGTTCGAGACGACCAACGACGAGTGGCAAACAGCAGACAGGTGGTCAGCAGCGGAGACGGTGCTACAACTGTGGGGAGAATGACCATATGGCGAGCGACTGTCCCACAGGAATCAAGTGTTTTCGCTGTAATGCATTCGGACATTTGAGTAAGCATTGCAGAGTCGAGGTTCCACAATCCTCCGCTAGACGTGATGGCGCTGTTGGCAGCGGAAGCGGCGGAAATGCATTCAAATTTGGCGGCGCCGGAGTGCCAGCCAATAAGACGACGCCTCGAAGATTCGACCAACCAAACATGAAGCCGAGGGCGGCCATGTTTGCAAGTGATTGTCAAAACACGACAACAGCCAATGAGGAGCGAGAGTTCACGTTTGACAATGAAAACGGAGAACATGGCGGAATGTTTCACATTCAAAACAATAACAAAGACGAGTTTAAGTTGAAAGTGCAGAAAAACCCATGAAAATGATGGAAATGTGTGGTTTTCAAGTCAAGACATTACTAGACACAGGATCATGTGCGAATCTAGTGGCCGACGACCAGTTTATGGCGTTTAACATCGAGAAATACGACGACAACTTGGTGATATCTGGACTTGGCCAAACAAAGGTGAAATCGAGCGGACAGTTTCGTGCTAACGTGACGATCGACGGAGAGCTCTACGAAGACGTGACATTCCATGTAGTGCCTAGAGACTGTATGCCGTTTACGGTTATTTTAGGGCAAGAATTTCTGAGTGAATTAGTGATGGTGTTATGTGATGGAGAGGCGAAGTTGTACCCGAAAGATGATGAATGGTGGAAGAGAGTTGATTGTTTTGCTAACCAAATTGAGTTAACAGGTTGTGCAGCAGGTGTAAACACTCCAGAGCAGGTGGAGCTAATGGTATTGGATTACAAACCGTGCCAAACTAAAGAAGCACCAGTACAATTGAAGATTGTGTTGAAGGACGACATCCCAGTTGCCCAACGCCCACGACGGCTGGCGTTGACGGAGCAAAAGTTAGTGGAAGACCAGGTAGAGGAGTGGATAGAGAAAGGCATTGCGCGGGTAAGTTTTTCTGAATATGCTAGTCCCCTGGTGATGGTCAAGAAGAAAGATGATACTACTAGAGTCTGTGTCGACTACAGGCTACTAAACAAGAAGATTCTTAAAGATGAATTCCCTTTGCCAATCATAGATGACGTGATTGACAAACTGAAAGACGGCAAGATATTTAGCGTATTAGATCTCAAAAACGGATTTTTTCATTTGAAGGTGAGCGAGGAGTCAGTGCCATACACATCATTTGTGACGCATCATGGGCAGTTCGAATTTCTGAGGGCACCATTTGGATTGACTTCATCGCCTAAGTGTTTCATGAGATTTATAACGATTATATTCAGAGATCTAATAGCAAAGAATGTGATGATGATATTTATAGACGATATTATTATTCCAGCAATCAGCGAGGTCGAAGCCGTGGAAAGACTACAGCAAGTTCTGAATGTGGCAGCTGATTATGGTCTAGAGATAAATTGGAAGAAGGCAAGGCTTTTAAATGAAGAGATTGAGTTCCTAGGACATCGTATCAAAGACGGAGAAGTACGACCCAGCCGTGAGAAGATAGACGCTGTGGTGAGATTCCCAGAACCAAAGAACACAAAACAGGTGATGAGTTTTATTGGATTAACTTCATACTTCAGAAAGTATATCAAAGACTACGCAAAGATTGCAAAACCATTGACGGATTTACTCAGAAAGGATGACAGATTTAATTTTGGTGGAGAACAAAGATGTGCGTTCAATGAATTGAAGCAGAAGTTGGGGACAGATCCAGTGTTGAAGATCTATAATCCCAGACTACCTACGGAGTTGCACACAGACGCATCTAGCCAAGCTTTAGCCGCAATACTATTGCAAAGACATGCCGATGGTGACCTACACCCAGTACACTACATGAGTCATAAAACAAGTGATGCAGAGAGCCGGTATAGCAGCTATGAGCTAGAAGCATTAGCTGTTATTCAAGGAGTGAAGAAGTTTAGACAATACCTGTACGGAGTACACTTCAAGATAGTGACAGACTGCAAGGCATTCGAAATGACACTGAGAAAGAAAGATTTAGCTCCAAAAGTGGCAAGATGGGCTTTGTTTTTAGACGAGTATGATTTCGAAATAGAGCACAGAGCAGGAACGAAGATGAAGCATGCTGATGCACTGAGCAGAAACCCATGCGTGCTAGCTATAACAAGCTTACATGACGAGATGAGACACAATCAAGAATCAGACGATGAGCTGAATGCTATCAGAACGATTATACTACAGGACGGACAATACAACGACTACTGGATGGACAATGGAATTATTTACAAAGAAGATCAGAAGCAGATGGTGGTACCAAGATCTATGGAAAAGGAAATAATCTAAAAGATTCATGAGAATGGGCATTTTGCAACAAGAAAGATGAAAGAAGCCATAAATAAAGACTATTACATAAAGAACCTTGACAAGAGAATTGAAGAAGTCATACATAGTTGTATCCCATGCCTATTGGCTACAAGAAAGGCCGGCAAAGCAGAAGGATTTTTAAATCCAATCAATAAAGAAGGAACACCCCTGCATACCCTTCATTTAGATCACATAGGACCACTCACGGAGACGAGGAAGCAGTACAATCATATTTTGACAGTGATTGATGCCTTTACGAAGTTTGTGTGGCTTTACCCCACGAAGTCGACAACATCCGCAGAAGTACTGACGAAGATGCAAGCACACCAGCAGATATTTGGCAACCCTACCAGAATCATATCTGATAGAGGAACAGCATTCACGAGTGGCGACTTCACGAAATACTGTCTAGATGAAAACATAGAGCATGCGAAGATCACGACGGGAGTACCACAAGGAAACGGTCACGTGGAGAGGGTTCACCGCATACTCACTCCAATGTTTACGAAGCTGTGTATAGAGGACAAATCGTTATGGTACAAACATGTGAGCAGAGTACAGAGAGCGCTGAACAACACATACCAGAGGAGTACAGATACCACACCTTTTGAGTTAATGGTGGGCTCAAAGATGAAATGTAAAGATGACCTACAAATTGTTGAACTACTGCAACAAGAGCTAGCAGAACAACACAACGAACAGAGAGAAGAACTGAGGCAGAAGGCCAAAGAACGAATCCAGAAAGTACAGGAAGAAAACAGAAAGACCTATGATAAGAAAAGGAAGGACAGCAACAAGTACGAGCTAGATGAGCTAGTTGCTATCAAGAGAACGCAGTTTGGACCAGGGTTGAAACTGAAACCGAAGTTTTTTGGACCTTACAAAGTAGTGAAGATAAAACGAAATGACCGCTATGATGTGGAGAAGGTGTACGACACTACAGAAGGGCCGAACAAGACATCAAGCTCAGCTGATTTGATGAAGAGGTGGCCTGGAGATGATGATTAATGTGTCTTAATATTTTTGTATGTTTCAGGTGAACACTAATTTTGATAGTTTTCAGCAGTATGTGTAAGAGTGGATGAAGAATGAATGTTAAAGTAGGATATTTTTATTGTTGTTTTTGTGTTATAAAGTAACAACGTGTTACACCATAAGGTGTTATTTTCTTTTAAAAGTTTAGTTTATTTAAGTTTTCTAAAGATGTCTAGTTTATTTAAGTACTAATTAAGTTAGTGATTATGTAATCTATGTTCCTACTAGATTAAAAATAAAGTTTTTATTTAAATGTAAACCATATCTGAGGACAGATATGAAAGCAGGATGGCCGAGTGTAGGATGTGTAAATGAGTGAGAGAAAGGATAAGTGAGACTAAGAGGAAAGATATGACATAATGATTGATTGAGATGAATGAGATGAGATAGAATGATGTGTGAGGGAGAGAGGAGACGAATGGCGTACGTGAAAGGAAGAAGAAAGTGATAAGACGAAATTAATATTCTAAAATAGTAAAAGTGAAAATAAAAGACTGAAGTGAGTTGAAAAACCAATTATTTCATTTAATCAGGATAATCCCTACAGTTATTAAATGTTAAGTAAATGTAAACAGTTATTTCAGTTACAGTTCTAGACAATTTAGTTTTTTAGATTTACATCTCACCGGAGCTCATTTGGGAGAACATGACAGGCGAGCCTGCCTCAGTTTCCGTGTCAACGACACAATATACTTACGTAATAAATATTTCTAAAACCATCCATGACTCGTGTACAATCATTCATACTCCTCACACAAATGTTTGTCCTTAGCGGGATTCGAACCGGCAACCCTTGGCTTTAAAGACCTGATCATTACAGATACATTATTATTATAATTTGGTTTGATTACTGATCTTAGATTTATTTTATTTGACTTTGAGTTAACATGAATAATATTATTCTACCGAAATAAATTCCTATCTAAATATGCATCTGAGTACATTGTAACATGGGCTTCAACACTGAGATGGCGATAGGCGCACCACTTTGTTACGTTGTCCCAAATAAGCTTCCGTAGATGGTTCGTCGGAAAGAATTAACTATCTAGACCTCTATCCACTCCGATATCGGAAAATTGCGTGAAAAAAAGGATTAAACAATTTTATTGTATTACCGCATGCACAGAATACATACACTCATAAAGCTTAGGACAAAAGCTCGACCAACACATTTGCAACTCGTTATTCATAGTGTTTTGAATACTTAATTTACAAAAAACGACTGTTTTGCGAAACGTTAAATATCAAATAATAAACAATTCGGCATTAGTTCAACGTAATAACGACCGCAGCGCAATTGTTGTGTGTGGAACGATATTTCGTTTAAATTTGTCGTGTAATTTGAATTTTACTGCATCATATGGTAGATAATTATTGACACTAATTACGAAAATCGAATCAGCTGAGTAGTTATTTCCGAAATGTTAAATGCAATTTTATTAACTTTATGTGGAATCGATTGCCGAGTCGTCAGTGGCTTTGAAGGGTTATGGGTTCGAGTTCTTTCGTTTTGTTGTCGCTCGTAACGCCGTACATTACGAAGGGATCGCATTGCCACTGCATTCAAGTTGCTTTTATGCTTCTTATAGCAGATTCAGGTTTCGCTATCATATAACAAAGCCACCACCACCATCGGTACCAGCACTGTGTAATGTATCACAGCATCCTACTTATTAAACAAGGCAGTTAGAGCTTCGTTGACTTTTCTCCGGGCACGCATTTGTGTACATCTAAATCTCATCTTCCATCTCGGCTAAAAGCGCTCCTTAAGTATACAATTTCATTCACCTGTTCTAGACATTACTCATATTTCACACTTCGTCTTAGTCACAGTATATTTTCGTCACTTTCAAATATATCTCTTTCTCACTTTTATTAGCATTCAAACAAAGACATTCATTTTCTGTTCTAGTCATTCTTGATTTACCCATTTTTCACACTATGTTTTCACTTCGTAAAAATATCTTCACGCAATTCCCAATACAGGGGTAGACAAGGGTCTAGTCTAGACAATTAAGTCCCTTCGACCCACCTTCCACCGAAGATATTTTCGGGACAACGTGACAGGTGGTGAGCCCGTCGCCATCTTTATGTCCAAGCCAACGATACAATTCGTATATAAGTTTTTAAAAAACCCATTGGCACGAGCCTACCACCTGTGGATCGAGCTCGGTTCTCTTTACTCGAAATTCCGACCACCCAACCACTCGGCTATCGCGACTTATTACTTCGTCCTTTTCAAAGTTAGTTTTATTAGCACTGAGACGGAGACCTTTATTTTGATATTCCTCTTTCATACAAGTGACTAATTCCAGCAGTTCTGTCACCGACGTTACACTACGCCCTATCTCGCCAAATTTCACTCCCAAACAACTATCTTTCAGCTTCTGCAAACCGCTGTCGAGATACAATATGAATAGCCAGGCAGACATGACACAACACTGATTTTCGCCAGTTTTGGACTCTTAACATAGGTGATAGGTAATTGCCTACCCGCAAACAGGTTTCGCTGTTAGAATAAAGTGACTGCACAGCCCTCGTCAGTGAGCCATCCATACCAAACCTCAATAATGTTTATTTATTTATTTATTATACACATATTAAATGAAAGCTTAGAAATGTAATATCTGAAAAAGTAAACACAAACCTCAAAGTGGAATGAAAGGGATGTTTAGGCAGCAAATTATACGAAAAACTCTTTGCGGTTAAGCCTTAAAAAACATCCGTACATTATTTCGTGACTTTTAAAAGGTCTTTTGATCTGCAATGATTTGTTTCGTTTAAATCTTCTATATTTTACAAAGAAAAAACTGAGCCATTTCCAAGCGATGCTTTTCCATACATATATGTTTTATTTACACACAATATTATTATATGTTTTAAAAAAGTACAAAAGTTTTAATTTTTTAAAACACTAATTCGTGCCTACTTCCTGGGCATCGAACTTGGGTCTCTTGTCTCGAACAGCAGGAATATAAATTTGAGAACAAAGAATCGATTCAAAACTCTTTGTAAAACAAAGTATGTATCACATGTTAATCATAATGTTATTCATGATATTTTAGTAACATACACAAAATACGCTAATTAGCTTGAATCAATATCAGTAACGACATGAAACACGCACCTATTGTGAGATGTAAACGGTTAATTTAATGTGCGAAATAACATAGCTAATACGTATATACGTAACGTAGCTATTACTGAATAAATAATTTATTATTATATATAAAATGTTGTTCTTATATATATTAAACTTATATTTTATTTAAAAAAATATTTACGAGAAAGAAGAAGAAAGTGTATTTAATATCTGTCAGATATAAGTCGTACATAAGTTTAAAAAAAAAGCTATTGGTACAAACCTTGATTATCGAACTCGTGTCTCTCACGGTTTCCACGATTTCCGAACACCCCACCACTCGGCTAACGAGACGATTAGATTTCATTATTCATACGAGTTTTGAAAACTAACCTATACAAATACATACATACCACTTGCTGAAACCGAACGGCGCCCTTCTGTTCGTCTAAGCTGTCAAAATAATCTCAACGATTTATCTTTTGCACACCGTTGACTTTCCCCGAGACCCAAACACCTCGCGCTATGATTGATGGCATTCGGCTTGGTTCGATATGCTTTTTGAAGAGTTATTTCGAAAAGACTTTCATTTACGATAAAAAATAATGTCATTAACGATAAATGTATTTACACTTTAAATAACGAATATGTTTTAAGAAAAAACGTAAAGAATTTTTAAATTGAATTCTTAATATGACGACCTCCGTGGACGAGTGGTGAAAACACCGGGTTCGATTGACCGGGAATGTAGAAAAAAACACTTTTTCTACATTTTCTCGGGTCTGGGTGTTAGTGGTGCCTTCGTTGTTTCAGTTTCCCATACCTCAAGTGCTTTGTATGTGATGTTGTTCCCTGTCTATATATGGATATGTATTTCATTGAGAAATGCAACTACGTAATTTGTATCTTATGACATATGCATAAAAATATACTGGCATTCTGTAATTTGACATCTATCTTAAATATATTAATTAAATTGTAAAACTTTAAATGAATATTTAAATTGAAATTTGTACACCCGTAGGTTATTAAAATACAGCGAAATTAAATAATTATTTTATAAGACAATTTTACCATGATGTATTCTGTATTTATAATTAAAATAAATTTGATTAATCCGATTGATTGATATGTGGCGGTGGTGTGGTGTTGGCGTATGAATTACCTGCTGTTCGTAATTCTAGTTTCTCCTAGGGTTGTCTGGAAGACTACGCTATTTCTCAATCAGACTGCCTTTTTGTGTATGCGTACATTTTAAGTTTTTTATTCCTTGTATACGTGTAAATAAAATAAATAAATATTAATATATTCACGCAATTCCCAATACAGGAAAATCTTAGGTGGAATGTGGATCAAAAGTGACTTAATTCTCTAGACTAGACCTCTATCTATCCCTGTATTGGGAATTGCGTGAAGATATTTTCATTTTAGTTTTTTTTTTAAATTACGTTTGTTATTAATTAAAATACAAAAACGACACACAGAAATAAAAAGTTTGATTTATTCTCTTGAAAGTATACATGGATTGATGAATCCTTCAAAGAGTGCAAACATTTCGAACTGTCCCGTGTGGGTAACAGTCAGACAGATCAAACTTTTTATTTCAGAATGTCCCTCTGCGGGGCTAAAGCAGAGTGAGTGACAGATCGTAATAATGTGATTGGTGGCACTGGTGTTGGGAGTTTGGTTATTTATTTTTTTATTAAACTTCATACCTTTAATGTATAGGCGGACTTAATGCCTGAGGCATTCTCTGCCAGTCTACCTTTGGGTGATGCAGAGATTGGATGAAGTAGGTGAAGCAGATAAATATGATAGATACACAAGTAAAATAAGATATTGATATAATACATGAGTATAACATATATATACCTACATTTTTACATACATACGTACATACATACATATAAAAATACATATAAATACATACAAATATACATTTATTATGGTTATGTTTTAACTTTTTTTTTAATTTGGTATTCAAAATACATATATCCATAAATTTTCATTAAACAGGTAACGCGTTCTTTCTTTCTTCTTTCTCTACCTTCGACATACATACATAGATGACGACCTCGGTGGAGGTCGTCATCTCGGAGCTCGGTGGAGGCGTAGCACCGGTTTCCAAGGTGTCGCCATCTCGTGGTCTCGGGTTCGATTCCCGGTCAGGTCAATGTAGAAAAAACACTTTTTCTACATTTTCTCGGATCTGGGTGTTTGTGGTGCCTTCGTTGTTTCCGATTCCCATACCTCAAGTGCTTTAGCATCTTACATTGGGATCGGAGCAATGTATATGATGTTGTCCCTATCTATGTATGTATTAATTATTATCTTTATATGATCGCAAAGTAAATAGCTTAAGCAGTTGTGTTATGAAACAGAGACAACGAAGGTTCTACAAACACCCTAACCCGAGAAAACGTATAAAGAGTGATTTCTGCATTTACCCGTTCGGGAATCAAACCCGAAACCTGAAAGCTGGTGACACCAATACAACCGGTATGTACGCAATTTCTCCACGGAGGTCGTTAATATAATTTTGAAGAGGAATCAAAATTTCAAATCAGTTACAATATTATGCAACGCATTGCGTAAAATGACCATAATACATTGCAGACTGTTATTTGATGACGTCATCAATCATAAATCACTGCCGGAATACGTCAGTTTGTCGGAGCCCTGCTTCTTTATACCATTAGAGGCAAGGAAAAGTAAAAATATTTTCAATTATTTCATTAACATATATGTACAGCTTAGAAGACAGCTTAGAAAAAGTATAAAAATACGGGTTGTCAAAAGAATACATGTATACATGTATATATATATATATATATATATATATATATATATATATATATATATATATATATATATATATATATATATATATATATATATATATATATATATATATATATATATATATATATATATATATATATATATATATATATATATATATATATATATATATATATATATCCTTACGCCATTCCCAATACAGGGGTAGACAGATGTCTAGTCTAGACAATTAAGTCCTTGTGACCCACTTTCCACTGAAGATATTTTTGGGACAACGTGCCAGGTGGTGAGCCCGTCGCCGTCTTTATGTCCAAGCCAACGATATGAATCGTACATAGGTTTAGAAAAAACCCATTGGTACCAGGGGCTTGCGACTTGGGGACCAAACTCGAGTCTCTAAAAGAACAAAATTCCAATACTTAAGAAAAAGCTGCTTTTCCTTCAGTACTTAAAAAAGACAATTTTAAAAAATTTTGTCTGTCTGCTTGTTCATTTGGACGTTCATTTGCAAATAGCTTTTATAATAAGTAGAAACTTTGGCTACTTTTATTTTAGACAAATCATTAGGATTCCGCGTTAAGTTTTAAATCGTGGACAAAGCCGCGTGTGTCAACTAGTTGTAAATAGTTTCTTGACAGACATTGGTAAGTCAAGTCATTTTTAAATTACCTTACGAAGCAAGTTAGTAACAGCGTGTTATAAACTACAGTGCTTATGTCATAACGATCGTACTACGTACTAGTAAATCTTTTTTCTTTCCTTTTAGCGTACACGTAACGAATGAAATAGGACCACAGAAAAACCCTGAACAGTTACCCAATACAGAACTTTAATCACACATTTGTTAAGCGAATTAGCGATCGCAGTATCAAACACAGCGCATATTAGCCGCTGCTGCCCGTCACCGGTATGTTAATTTTATTTAAGTCTGGTATTTTTCGAGATTGTTCACGCAGTAATTGTCGATAACCATTTACACGACAAACTTACTTTCACTAACCGAGAAATAAGTTTAAATTAAACTACGGTTACGTAACAGAATACAAAATAAATATTTCTTTCAGGGGTAGACAGAAGTCTAGACAATTAAGTCCTTTCGACCTACCTTTTAGTGAAAACATTTCTGAGATAACGTGCCAGGTGGAGAGCTCGTCGCCGTCTTAAGCCGGCTCGAGCCGACGATATAAATTGTACATAGGTTTGGCAAAGTCGTACGTAAGTTTTTATTTTTTTAAAACACCTATTGGAAAAAGCCCAGAGGATCGAGCTCGGGTTTATCGACTCGAATTCCGATCACCTAACCCTTCGGCTATCATGACTTATAAATAATTCTAACTAAATTAAATAACATATGGAGTTACGACAGTCCAGTGATCGGGTGATCGAAATCCAAATAAAGAGACTCGAATTCGATCTCTTGGTGGAAGGCTCGCGTCAAAGAGCTTTTTCGCACGTATTATACGAACTGTATTGTTAGACAGTGAGACATTAGGTCGGCGATAGTCTGTTATTCGAATCCGTCCACCGGTCACGTTGTCCTTTGGATCGTGATTCAAAACTTTTAATGGAATTATCGAGACCTCTGGCTGGGGTAGACATAGGTGCAGACAATTAAGTCCTTTCGACCCACCATTCTCGGGAGACAACGTGACAGGTGGTGAGCCTGTCGTCGTCTCTATACCCTAACGATATAAATCGATAGATATAAGTTTGGCAAAGTCGACAAACAAATTTTGATCAAATATTTATTCTACAGACGTAGCGCCTATCCAAATTGACATAAAATTTCTACTTTATTTTTATTAGAGTTGCGAACGTTGGCCAATTGTTTAATGAAAAGATTATCAAGAGCGAACATTAAGTACTTAAGCACTTTCGTTCTGTTAATTGAATCTTATTGGAAGCAAATAGAGTTGATAGTTTTATAATATTACTTGAATTGTACATTAAGTTTTAAATTTAAATTAGTGTAATATTAAATTCAGTTGGTATTTTAAATTAATAAATAACCTATTCAAATCTATAAATCATCTGGTTATTGAGGTAATAATAATTGTATTTAATTGCCAAATATGTGTATTGAATATATCGATAATAGAATTTTTTTAAATAAATAGAAAAGTTTATTAAAGTTTGTTGTTGCATGAATGGGCCTACTCGACCGGGGAAGTACCACGACCTCACAGAATACTGGCGTGAAGTAGAAGTCTAACAAACTTCTGCGTTTCGCCTGGTGAGTGCAGGTAACCGGAGGCCCGTACACCCACCTCCCCCAATTCTGGGGGGAGGGGGGGCACTCTAAGGCCGGCAACGCATCTGCTATGCCTCTGGTATTGCGGGTGTTCATGGGCGGCAGTAATCACTTACCATCACGTGAGCCTCCTGCTCGTTTGCCTCCCTTTTCTATAAAGAAGGTGGCTATCCTGCCATCTGTAGGTATTCAAGGCTTTCCTGAAGATGCCTCTCACGAAACCCTCCGGAAGAAGGAACGGAAGGGTGAACACCAATCAACAAACGTTCCTTTCAATCATCATCGAAACGATCAGTAGAAGTCAACTGGAGGAAGTAGGCTTCACCCGTAAGGAAGGATTTGCCATAATCACCACGCTTTGAAAGAGGATTGGCGACCGTAGTGCCAGCATGAACCTGAGACTCTGCGTCACACGTCTGCTTTATCTTGCATTATTAATGATAATTCTAAGCTAGTTATCCGTCTGTCAGCAGCCAATTGTATTTTCAAGGCTTTACCCTTAATTACCTTTTACTACACCCACGGAACGAAATGGGCTGGTACAGTCTTACAGCGATACTACACGGCAAATTAATTATCTATTATTACAAAATCTTGAATAGGAGGTACTTAACATTAAAGGAGATGTAATTAAAGTCGAGAGTTACATGAAATTGAGTGCTTCCGCTTGGATAACTCGGGAGAGGCGAGAGGATCGGTTTTTGATGAGGGCAAGAGTGAAAGCGTGGGAGGGACATTATTCAACCCTCGGTCGGGAAACTGCGTAAGCAATATATATAGGTAAAAAAACTTCGCATGAACTGGGGGCCGCATACTTGAAGTGATTATATAATAAGTATTTATATAATGTTGGTGAATTATTAGATATTATAATAACTACAAACAAAGTATGAGACACACACACGAAAAATGTATTATACGCATAAAATATGCGTAGATACTTCAATATTCATCACTAGTTGCCCCCGCGACTTTGTCCATGGTTGGTACACTTAACGTGGGACCCCAATAAATTTTCTGAAATAAAAGTAGCCTAAGTTACTTCTTATAACCACAGTCGGATTAGCCGGAACAGTCAGACGGAGAGTCAGAAAAAATTTTGAACTTTTTTTTTCTTTAATATAAGTATCGTATATACTTTTGAATGCACTTAGTGAAAATCTGTTAATTTGAAACAGACACTTCAATTTTATTTATATGCTGATTTATGTACAGATGTATTTATAACAATTTTTGCTCCTAGCACGATTCGAATCAATCTACATTCAGACAGTATTCTGTACTGTTGTGCTGTGTGGTAACGGTGTAAGAATATTTCTACTCCCTTTCTTTCCGTGGGTGTCGTAAGAGACAACTAAGGAAACAACCTTGAATATCGTTGTGGCAACCGATAGATGCGGGAACAATCTCTAAAAATATCTGACCAAAATAATGTGACCGAAGATGGACAACAGTGTCTAAGGTCTGCTAGGTGTCTGATACTGCGATCGCCAACGCGCTTGCCAAGCGCGGCAATTGTGGCAAATCCTCCCTATGGAAGAGGCCTGTCCTGCAGTGGACGTTTCTAGGTCGTTATGTATATAATATATACATAACGGCCTAATGTATGTATGTATTCTGTACTATTATATAAAACATTCTACTTGTAATCTTCTACGTCAACGAGGTCAATGCGGCCGTGATTGGAAGAATGGAAAAATGCTTTAGGAAAAATTTTCTCTGAATAATAATTAGTTGGTAACTGTTTTTTAAGGATAATGGGCATCATTATTACTATGAAAAAGTTTTAATGGAAGTATTCTTAGAAATAATTTGGGTAATTTATTCACGCGCGATACATACCCCGGAAATTTACCATTACGTTTGGCAATGTTACAGTCAAACCTCTAATTTATTTTATGAAAATCATTTAATTGACTCAGCCGTCGGAGTTCAGCAGGGCGATCCACTGGGCCCTGTTGTTTATTTTGTTTAGTTTGGGAACTCAACCGATTATTTCAAAGTTGAAATCCAAACTCAATGTTTGGTATGACGGAACCCTAGGAGGAAAGCCAGATGACGTGTAAAATGACCTTCAAAAAATTATTCAAAATTTTAAAAATATTGGCCTTGAATTAAATAGTACTAAATGTGAACTTTTCATTCAAGTAATTCAAGGAAGTCATGATAGCCGAAAGGTTGGGTGGTCGGAATTTCGAGTCAAGAGACCTGAGTTCCCTAAGTGGCAGTCTCGTACCAATATGTTTTTCAAAAACTTATGTACGAATTACATCGTTGGCTTGGACATATAGACGCCGATGGGCTCACCACCTGTCACGTTGTTGTCCCGAAAATATCTTCGGTGGAAGGTGGGTAAAAAGGGACTTAATTGACTAGACTAGACCTCTGTCTACCTCTGTATTGGGAATTGTGTGAAGATATATTTTTTCTTTTTCTTAACTTTGTATTCCTGACCGTTTGTCTCCTCATAGACAATGTTTGTTTCAAAATTTTAACAATATATCTCCTGGCATTAAAGTAACTAAGGCAGATTCTCTTTACCTCTGTGGCAACATCTATGTCTCCACATTGGAAGCTCGCTAGTGGCGGATTCAGGAAACACATCGACGTCCTACATTGCGTTATCGAAGTTCGCACGATTACATGCATATATACGATTACCGATAGCGCACTCTTGTGGAGGAGACGACCTCCCCAGGTCACGATCTCCCGACCTAGCGGGTAGCTACCCTTTTCCTGCAGCACATCGTTCGTTACAATGGTGACCCCGACGTGATCTCACCGCCAACCAACGGTGACCACTGAAGAACAACGCAGTGAGCCTCTCCAACAAAATCGTCGACGTCATCAACGCAGTCACAGCACCAGACTACTGTCGGCACAACGCGTGCTTCCTAGTCCTGTCAGCCACTGAGGATTATCAACGACGGGCCCCCTTCCACTCAGACTGACACTGCGGCATCGGCATTGTAACCATACATCTCGATTCACTGTAGATCTGGTCACAGCCTCTCACCGCAACGCCAGATTGCTCAACGTCAAGCTCTCCGCACTTCCGACCTCCAATCTCAGCAGGGGAGTGATGTGGCAATATCTATGTCTCCACATTGGAAGCTCGCTAGTGGCAGATTCAGGAAACACATCGACGTCCTACATCGCGCTATCGAAGTTCGCACGGTTACATGCATATATACGATTATCGATAGCGCACACTTGTGGAGGAGCCGTCCTCCCCAGGTCACGTTCACCCGACCTGGCCGGTAGCTACCCTTTTCTTTCACCACACCATCCGCTACACCTCCTTGGAGCGCCGATATTTAGAGAGTATGAAACCTCTTTTGAAAGTAAAATTTTATAAATTTTTAGAACATTTTAATAAACTGTATATTCTTCATTATCATATAGCGCTTACTATTTTAAAATATTACGTTCTTGTTCCTAAATTTACTTAATTTTTTTTTCTTTACTCCGCTCGAGTCCAGCATGGTAATGTTCTGATTTATCTCAAAATAGCTTTGGAAAAAATTCTAAACTTATCTTTAGTCTCATCTAGCTGGACTCATGCTACTTTACCTGTTAGATTTGAAGGTATCGGTATAAGAGAGGTTTCAAATATTGCGCTGCCGGCTTTCGTTGCCTCCGTACACAGTGTTCATGATTTGTCAAGTAAAATTCTTAAGAATGATTTGGACTTAACCTTTGCTACCGCCGCACTAGAAGCATGGTTACGTCTGGGTCCCGGTGAGGATATTTCACTGGAACCTAACTTACAAAAATGGTGGGATATTCCGTTGGTTCAGAATGTGCAGAAATGAAGTTAAAGAAAGAGAGTTAGAGAACAGAATGAAAGTTTACAAATAGCTGTAGGAGTACGATTGGGAACATCAATTTGTCAACCACATCGATGTCCTTGTGGCAGCGACTGCGACGAGTTAGACCTCCACGGACTTTCATGCCAAAAAAGTGCCGGCAGACTGTCTCGTCACGGTTCCGTGAATGAAATCATCCGAAAGGCTCTTGTTTCCATAAATATTCCTTCGGTTTTAGGACCTTGTGGAATATTAAGGCCTATTTTAATGATAAAAATGAAATTAAAATATTTTAAGCCATTCCCAATATAGAGGCAGACAGAGGTAGAGACAACACGGGCTGACAGCTAAAAAATGACTTCGAAGTTGAAGTTGAGTCGAAAGGAATTAATTGTGTAGATCTCTGTCTACCCATATATTGGAAATGGCATGAAAATTTTTTCTTTATTTTAATAATTAAAAACGTCCCGAAAATATCTTCGGTGGAAGGTGGGTCAAAGTGACTTAATTCTCTAGACAAGACCTCTATCCACCTCTGTATTGGGAATTGCGTGAAGATATTTATTTATTTTTTTAAAAACGCCTCAAGTCATGTTTACGT
The DNA here is from genome assembly GCA_029286605.1 of Sericinus montela. Taxonomy (NCBI): domain Eukaryota; kingdom Metazoa; phylum Arthropoda; class Insecta; order Lepidoptera; family Papilionidae; genus Sericinus; species Sericinus montela. The sequence goes on from JAGSMR010000199.1 coordinate 42,560, forward strand.
AGTCGGTGTAGGTACCGACTAGTTTTGGACCTGTCGGAGGTCCCTAGTGAGGGTGCGAGGTATGAGTTTCCAGTCGCGTCCCGCCCCGCACTGAGCGCCTCAGCCAGGCTCGACTGTGCGGGGGGCGCGTGCTACGCCGACAGTGATGAAAAACATGGCGATGGCGATACGTTTATGTTACTGTTTGAATTTAAGGGCGCACAATGTTCACTTAGTAATCGTAAGCTCTATTGTTCTTATTACGCGTCAAGTTTAACAACATGGACTTCCAAGTAGGCAGCAGGGCCAACCCCTGTCCCTAATAAAATTAGGATGACCGTCGCTCTCGATAATTTCCAAAAACTTTTATACCACAAAGTTCTTTTCGCGGACCAACACTTTCACCTTATCGAACCTAATATAGTATGAGGCGTCGGGCATGCGCTGCATCCGAGGTATCACTATTTGCTTTACGCAAGCTACAAATGTGCTCAGAGGCTACTCTTAATTTTGCGTCCCGTTTCTCCGCTGTTGCCATTGCACTCTAACACTTTTCGTGTATGTTTCAATTCCTTTTCTAAGAATTAACTATTGCATAGACGATGTGCCGGTTTAATAGGAGTGCATGGGACAGAGGACAGGCGATGGGAAAGATGGTAATGGGAAACCGCTCTCAGATACTGATCAGTATTTGTTGGTTTTCTGTGTAACGTATATACCAAAAGAGGGAGAGGCCTATCTTTTTCCTCCCCCGTGGTAGAATTTATCTTTGGATGTATTTTAATAAGTTAGTCTAATATTTGCCTAAGCCCCTGTCTAGGAACTATAGCAAACATATTGTCAACGCATCGCCACCAATAACGTGGTTTTTAAGGCGCACCTTTCAAAGCAACTGGTGCTATAGATCCATCATTTCATAGGAATCACTCCGCCAGAGAACTTTTATTAACCTAATATTTATTATTTATTTATCTAAGTTGATTCATAGAAAAGTTTTAAGTAATTATAGATATTTCCTCCAAGCGGAAAAAACTAATGAGTTAATAAATTACTAAACTGTGAAGCATAAGAACAGTCTCTTAATTCTCCCTGATGGTCAAAGACTTTACTGTTCTAATCTCTTTCAAAGATTCTTAGAGAGAGATAAGAGCGTTCGCAACGCTTCGATATCGCGGAATTCATACCTCAATGTGATATGATGACTAACATGGTCAACTAGAGTAACCACTGGTTTCATAATGTCGCTAGATCTGAGGTCGGAGTTTCATTCCCAGATGAGACAAAGTAGAAAACCACTTTTATATTGTCTCGAGTTGTTTGGTTTAAGGTTTTTCCGTTGTTTCTGACTCCATTACACAAGTACTTTAGTTACTTACTTTGGTCAATGTGTCACGTGGATGCGTAGCATACAAGCTAGTTTTTCTGGAATATCTGGTCTGAACACTTGTACAATAGACAACACAGGTCTGTATTTGTGATACCTTGTTTGTTTCTTAAGTACTTGTATTAAACAAGTGCTTAAGTTGCTGACTTTGGGATCAGAGCAATGTATGTGACGTTGTCCCTATCTATATATGTATTTATATATCTTTATATATCTTTATATGGATTTAGGTAATAGTCATATATAAAGCCTCGAAATGTAATAGACTACCGGCAGATAATCGGTGACGATAATCGGTAACGTAAGGTGCAAGGCGTCTCGTACTGCAGTCGACCATCTGTAAATACGCGATCTGTTAGGTGGCGATTATGGCAAACCCATCCTTATACGGAAGTCCTTATTAAATATGTATGTTTGAACGAATATAATTGTAAATAAATAAATATCTTCACGCAATTCCCAATACAGGGGTAGACAGTGGTCCAGTCGGTTGGTATTTTCGGGTGAACGTGACAGGTGGTGAGCCCGTCGCCGTGTTTATTTCCAAGCCAACGATGTAATTCGTACATAAGTTTTTGAAAAACTCATTGGTACGAGCCTGCCAACTGGGGATCGAACTCGGGTCTATTGACTAAAACTTCCGACTGACCACCACTCGGCTATCGTGAATACAATTCTATTAACTTTAAAGTGTTCACTTAATGCAATATTATTAATTGGTCACGTCTCAGTTTAGTTTTCATTAAAAATAGTATCTTGCACACGATATGTAACTCAATAGGTTTTACTTAAACATTCAAACAGAGGGAAAACCTAACAATGAATTTGCTTTCTCTTTAATAACATTAGGTGTACATACTTTACAGTAATATTGAACATAACGAGGTTACGTTCCACAAAACTCTATTACCTAAATTCACCCTTTCTTCATACGGACAGCGTAACAATGGAGTGGACAGGGTATTGTATGAGTAATATTTATATTCTGTAACTTTGACCGGGTTACCTCGGCTGAGTGATTGATGTACCCGCCTTTATGTGCGGACGGTCCCAGTAATATTTTAAGTGGATTTTGCTAATACTGTTCTATTTATATCAATACTCTTTCTCGAGACTTTGCTCCGATCCCAATGTAAGAAGCTGAAGCACTTGAGGTATGAGAATCGGAAACAACGAAGCCACCACAAACACCCAGACACGAGAAAATGTAATAAAAGTGTTTTTCTACATTGACACGTCCGGGAATCGAACCCGGGGCCTCGGTATGGCGACACCTTGAAAGCCGGTGTTTACGAAAATTCTCCACGAAGGTCGTCGTGTATAATTTATCGTTCAGTATAATTTAAAGATGCATTGTATGACAAGAAAATCATTTGAAAATAAAAGCCCATGTAAATCGTGAATGATATATCAGTCTTGTTTACTTTAACCTCATTATTACGAACATAACACTACAGCTGGCCCTGTGTAATTTTTTGTTTGCACAGTTGCTATCGAAAGTACATAAGCGACTCTATCCTAATGGTATGGAGTGCGGATTACAAACATAACGTTGCAGGTTCAAGCACGTTGAACAACTGACGTCATAGCTCCGAGGTTCCGTGTTCGATTTCTGAATGAGTCAGTGTAGAAATACATTCTAAATTTTCTCAGGTCTCGGTATCTGTGGTACCGTCGTTGTTTCTGATTCCATAACACAAGTGCTTTCGCTATTTGCTTTGGGATCACAGCTTGTTCTGTGGTCCCTCTATCTACGTTTGTATTTATTTACTTTTTTTAAATTTACCTCCAACCCAATAAAGTCCTGGCGTGCTAAAGTCCACAGTTATTTTGTAAATAAATAAATATAAATATCTTCACGCAATTCGCAATACAGGGGTAGACAGAAGTCTAGTCTAGACAGCTAAGTCCCTTAGACCCACCTTCCACCGAAGATATTTTCGGGACAACGTGACAGGTAGTGAGCCCGTCGCCGATATAATTCGAAAATAAGTTTTTTTTTTGTGGAAAAACCCATTGGTACGAGCCTGCCACCTGGGGATCGAACTATGGTCTTTCGACTCGTAATTCCAACCACCCAACCACTCGGCTATCGTGACTTTTACAGTTATTTTCGCCTGGAGAAAATCATTATTTGGGTTTGGGGTCAATAAACGTTTGCAATTTTAACACAGACATCTTCATCATCATCAGTTTTAACAAGTCCAGAGGGTGGATCCACCAGATTATCTATGCGATAACTGGTTGGAGCCACTACGGGTACGCGACCCCGGACCGCTCTAGCTTCCAGTGTCACACACCTCTCTGTCTTCGTGGCACTGTTATCCCACCCATCTCCTCCCAATTCCCTCCTATACCCAATCTATCCTTCTTCAAACCAAGAATTCCCAAGGAGAGTTGGTGTCAGGCAGGCGGCCGATCGGAAAACATTGCAAAATACTTCACAACATGAGTACAACAGGAGATAGAATATGCGACAATGCTGGGGCGTACCCCGCAGGCGACGCGCAGGCGCAGCACCCGGCGGCTGTGAGAAATGGACGAGGGTTGCTGCACCAAGGACGGGGGCAGCGTAAGAAGCTAGTCCGGGAAGTAAGACTGAGGATGGCATGTTGGAATATAGGTACGATGACTGGAAGAGGAAGAGAGTTAGCGGATGTTTTTGAAAGGAGGCGTATAAACGTTGCGTGTTTGCAGGAGACGAAGTGGAAGGGACAGAAAGCAAGAGAAATCGGGGCGGGTTATAAATTCTATTATTGTGGAAGTGATGGAAAAAGAAATGGAGTGGGTGTAGTGTTAGATAAAGAACTTAAGAATAAGGTGATGGATGTAAAGAGAGTGAATGATAGAGTTATTGTAGTTAAGTTGTTGATTGAAAATTTGGTTTTCAATATAGTGAGTGTGTATGCACCGCAGATCGGTTGTGACGATAGTTTGAAAGAAAAATTTTGGGAGGATTTTGATGCTGTAATTACGGCGATACCAGAATATGAGGAGATATATATAGGAGGGGATTTTAATGGTAATGTGGGAAGAACAAGTGACGGATATGAAAGAGTACATGGGGGTTATAGCTACGGAGTCAGGAACCAACAGGGGGAAACTCTACTGGAAGCAGCTTTGGCCTTTGACTTAGCCGTAGTATACACCTGGTATCAAAAGAGAGATCATCATCTTATCTCATTCCTTAGTGGCCAGCACTCTACATAAATAGATTACTTTCTTATGAAAAGGAGCAAAATTAACTCGGCCAAAGACTGCAAAATAATTCCCAGTGAGAGCCTAGTTTCCCAGCATAGGTTGTTGATTCTAGACTTGAGTCTTAAAGTAAAATGTATGCTAAAGAACTCTAAACCCCCACCCAGAACTAAATGGAACAAACTAAGTGAGGGAGAGTTAGCCGAAGAGTTTCGGAAAAGATTAGTAGATAAGATGAGTTTCGGAAAAGATTTGTGAAGAATTGCTGGAATGAGATGGCGATATGTGTAAGGAACGTAGCAAGGGATGTTTTTGTAGAAACGAAGGGGAAAGGGAAGATTGATAAGGACACATGGTGGTGGAATGAAGAGGTGCGGAAAATTTTGAAAGAAAAGAAGAATGCTTTTAAGGAATGAAAAAGTTTGAAAGAGGGAAATGAGGCAGATCAAGAAAACAAAAGGTCTGCCTATCAAGTTATTAAGAAGAAGGCGAAGAAAGTAGTTGCAATCGCAAGGGCTAAGGTACAGGATAAGCTGTACGATTTCCTGGAAACTCCACAAGGCCAAAAAGATCTATATAGAATATCTAGAGAGCGAGAAAGGAAAGCAAGAGATGTGAATCTCATGAAATGTATGAAAGACGAAATGGGGAAGATTTTGACGGAAAACGAGAGCATAAAAGAACGTTGGAAGAGCTATTTTAGCAAACTTTTGAATGAGGAAAATCAGTGGAATGGAGTACTAGAGGATGTTAGGAGTAATATGGGCATGGTTAAAGAGGTGACTAAAGACGAACTTAGGATGGCAGTACAGAGTATGAAAAATGGAAAAGCAGTTGGGCCAGATGGTATACCAGTAGAAGCATGGAAGTATCTGAAAGCAAATGGATGGAAGTGGCTGACTTTGTTTTTCAATAAGTTGTTGCAAGAAGAGGTGATCCCCGATGAATGGTGCAACAGTTCACTGGTGCCCGTTTTTAAAAAGAAGGGTGATGTACAAGATTGCAACAGCTATCGGGGAATAAAGCATTAAGCATATGGGAAAAAGTGATAGCAAAACGAATGAGAGAGGATATTGAGGTAACACAGAACCAATTCGGGTTTATGCCGGGCCGGGGAACAACGGATGTCATATTTGCACTTCGGCAACTGATTGAAAAATACAAGCTTGTGCAAAAGAACTTGCATATGGTATTCGTGGACCTGGAGAAGGCATACGATAGGGTACCTCGTAAGGTTCTGTGGTGGTGTATGAGGGAGAAAGGGCTGCCAGAGAAGTATGTTCGGCTGTTGAGGCAATGTATAAAAGAGCCAATACTTGCGTCCGGTCTGAGGCTGGAATCACAGACAAGTTCAATGTGTCTGTAGGTTTACACCAGGGTTCGGCTTTAAGTCCTTATTTGTTCCTTCTGATTATGGATGCTCTGTCATCGAACATACAGGAGGAAGCACCCTGGTGTATGCTATTTGCTGATGACATTGTGCTTGTCGGAGAAAATGCACTGGAGGTACAGAGCAAGCTGGGAAAATGGCAAGAAAAACTGGAAAGTATCGGATTAAAAATAAGCAGATCCAAAACTGAACACATGTTCTGTGACTTCAGTAGTCCATCCAGTTTTTCTCATATTGCCTTGGATGGTGTTCTCCTACCAGTCTGCTCCGAATTCCGTTACCTTGGGTCAGTGATCCAAAATGATGGCAATGTCGACCGGCACGTAAAGAATAGAATAAATGCGGGATGGATGAAATGGCGACAGGTCTCGGGAGTAACTTGCGATCCACGCATGCCTCTTAAACTTAAGGGCAAAGTTTACAGAACGATCGTGAGACCTGTCGTATTGTACGGATCAGAGTGCTGGGCAACGAAAGTGACGGATGAAAGAAAAGTGCATCTGCAGAGATGAGAATGTTGAGATGGATGTGTGGAGTGACTAGACAAGATCGCATAAAAAATGAGTATATAAGGGGAATCTTGAAAGTAGCACCAGTGACAGAGAAAATGAAGAGTGGTAGGTTAGCATGGTTCGGGCATGTAATGAGGAGGGGAGAATGTAATATAGGCAAAAGAATGTTAGAGATGAGTGTGGATGGACGAAGAGCTATGGGGAGACCAAAAAAACGATGGATGGATTGTGTGAAAGAAGACATGAGAAAGAAAGGAGTGAGTATTGACATGACGGGAAATAGAGGAGAGTGGAAGAAGAAGACATGTTGTGCCGACCCCACATAGCATGGGATAAGGGCAGGAAGAAGAAGAAGAAGAAGAAGATCTTCTAGGGAACGTAGCCAACCATAGATATTTAAGATAAAAAATTACTTAAAAATAAAATACTTACGGAGTGCTTTTCGCCTGTTGCTTCTCCTGGAGAATGAGGTTTTAGAGTAACCTCATTACAAAACGGTGGTAAATTTAAAAATTACTATATATAAATAAATATATGCATAGATAGGGACAACATCACATACATTGCTCGGATCCGAATGGAAGAAATTGTTTGTATTTTAACAATTTGTCTCTTAATTTTATTTTTTTCATAATTTGACTATTTGTTTTGTTGACTTTCGCTTTTCAAAGTGGCGTCGGCTCGGAAGTCCCTAGTTAGTTTCTCGGACGAGTCTTTGGAGAGCTTTTTCTTTAATGTCCGGTACACGGCCTGGGTGTATTGTTCTTTGGCTTGTTACCAATTTCGTAACAACAAGTGCTTTGGCTACTTACTTTGGGATCAGAGCAATGTATGTGATGTCCCCTGTCCCTATCCTTGTTGACGTCCCTGTCTATGTATGTATTTAGTTGTTTATATGACGGTATTATAAGGTAACAAACATCAGAGTGAACAACCGAATTGAGAACTCCTCCTTTTTTGAAGTCGACTGGAGATGAAGTTCTACGAAGAGGAAAAGTTTTAAGTATAAAGTAACTATATATGTTTCTATCACTATCTTTGCTGTGTGGTTATGGCGCATGAATACACCACCGCCAGTCTTCCCGTGAGTGTCGTAAGAGGCGACTTAGGGTAAAGCCTTTAAAATTCTATTGACTAACCATTTCGAACTGTACCGGACCAAAAATTCAGCAGACCGGTGATGGGCAGCAGCGTCTACGGTTCAAGTAGTCTGGTACTGCTATCGCCAATTCACTTACTAAGCGTGGCGATTACGGTACACTGGAGAAGCCGTTATGCCGCATAAGATTTTTTCAGATATGTTATATTTTTATAACATATCTGTAAAAATCATAATATATTAGATTTTTACCGATATATATGATTTTGAACCTTACCGTTCTTAAGTCATAGATTATTATTCTATATAAACAATCTAGTATAATAATCTATGACGTTCTATAATCATTGAGACTAGTTCAATATTGTTTGATTGTGTACCAATTGAATGTTCTCCATGAAAAAAGCAAACGACCTATATTACTAATGTCACATCGTGCCTTTGACGATTCTTTAAAAAAAATATTTAAAGTCTGCAAAGTTCGACATGACATGATTTGAGAAGAATTCACATTGAGAGAATTTGATTGGACTATATTAATTTTCCCATAACCTTTAAGATTTGCTGAATTCAATACAGTCAACTAATAATTAAAATCTTTGAAACAAAAAAATATTCTCTATCTAAACTCTATATTATATTTCATCAAAACCGATTCGTTCAAAGCCGTGACAGCGTTACAGACTGAGTTACTTTCACAGTCATAGTGATTTGCTAGGTAAACGAACTTTCCTCATGATCTAATTCGATTCTCCCGATTCGTATTTCGGTCACCCATCCACTTGTATATCATGTTCAGCGACAACCTCCGTGGACGAGTGGCGCAAATACCGGTTTTCAAGGTGTTGTCAGCTCAGCCGGGTTGTGAGGTCTGTCGGTGTTATCTTCAATGTTTCCGATTCTCATACCACAAGTGCTTTAGCTACATCCTTTAGGAGCAGAAAAATGTATGTGATACGGTCTCTATTTATTTATTTATTACTTTTAAGGCCTTTCCCTAGTCATGTCCAGCGAAACCCAAGAAAACACTACATAACAAACTTGAAAGTCCATATCAAAAAGACAGGATAACCTAGTGCTTGTTGTTGGATCCCACGGGGGGCAGACTCGTACCAATGAGTTTTTCAAAAAACTTAAGTATTAATTATATCGTTATCTTGTGTTATCGGTTGTGATATTCAAAGCGTTATTTATGGCACACTACGGTTTCAAATACCTTGACGTATAATGTACTCCCCGCGACAAGTAAACGAAAAATTTTCCGGGGAACCTTTCAAAGAGATTGGCGATCGGTAACATCAAGGGAGCTCCGTTTTGCATCCATTTAGTTTATTAAACCCGATTGTTTTCTTTGATTGCTTTAGAAAATGTAACAATATATTTTATTTTGTAAACACAAGACTTTGTAAGCTATAAACCCAAGAACGAAAAGTCTTTGTAAATACTTAACAATAATAATATGAAATTTTTATTAAATGGTTCCACTCAAATACATGCATAAATACATACATAGATGGGGACAACATCACATACATTGCTCTGATCCCAAAGTAAGCGTCTAAGCACTTTTAATATGGAATCAGAAATATCGAATGTAAAACAAACACCCCGACCCGAGAAAATGTAGAAAAAGTATTTTATTCAACATTAACCCGACCGCGAATTGAACCCGGGACCTTTGAGCTAGCGAACTAGCTGGCTGGCTGAACCACTCTTCCACGGAGGTCATCAAATAACATACATACAAGGTTTGCCACGTTTGGCAAGAGGCTGACTGCTGGCTGACTTATTCTTACGTATATTCTATATTCACACGGCTATTTAAATATAAAATGTATTGCAATAATGTATTCATAAACAAAAAAAGAATGTTGTAAATAAAATAATCGTGACACTACCACTACATCATCGGGGATAATACATGAAACATGTATTTTAATATTAATATTTGGGATATTAACTTATCTAAATTTATGGTTCGCATATAACTAAATATACATAGATAAAATAAACAATAAACATACAGTAAAATACAAGAGTAAGATACTGTTACATTTACCGACAGGAAATTATTTATTATTATTATCATTTATTCACGCAAAGTCCCCGACGGGGTAACCAGAAAGGATTACGATTAGCCTCTTTAGTTTCTTTTAAGTTCGTTATTATTTATACTCGCACCTCTGGGTATCTGAGAACTTTTGCCACTACTCATTTAGAGCAATTTGCTCACATGTTCTTCGAGAGTTAGTCTCGATCTACCTTGACCCCTTTTAATGTTAACTTTCGCGCTATATATTTTCTTCATCATTCGGTCTTCACTCATTCGTTCACCGTGCACAAACCATCGAAGCACGCTCTTATATATTTTATGGTTCTTCTGGCATTAATTCATCGTTCAACCATCGAAATGCACCCATTCACGTCTTATAATAAATAGCACAATACATTTGAATAAGCTCTGTCTCTCTGTGGTTTAATATCCACTATAAAGTATAGGCAAAGTTTATACGTGGAAGGGCAGGTCTTTGACAACTGCTTGAAGCAGACGCGAGCGGACGTCGAGGGAGCTATCGCATTTGCATTTATTGTCGCGGCGCTAGACAGTGAATTATAAGTGAAGTAGACAGGCGCAAAAGTAAACGTACTCAAAAACACTAGACACACACATACCTACACATGTATATACACACACGTGCCCAATGTTTACATATTTTATTAGAGTACTGCGAGTTTATTTTTTTTTTATTTTATTTATATTCAGAAAAAAAAAAAACAAATTACAAATGAAAACAACAATACACTGAACTATAAAACCAAGTGGTTTTTTTTGTACAATGGAGTTCGTCCATACAGATAACATTATTTAGCAGTTTACTTATTATAAACCAGATAGTTTACATTAATAATTACGAACATGATATAGGAATTTTTAGTGAGGGTAGATTAGGTGCGAATGTTTTTGTCAACAATGACGAGCACATAAAAAAAGAAAAAGAAACAAATGTGAAGGCACAAGGCTGGGTACGGTCTTCAGGATCAGCCATAGCTATTTGCTTGGGCGTATAGGCGGAGAACAAGATAAAAGTCCAGAACAGATTGTAATATAATCACTTTACTTTGCAAATAATTATTAACGTTACACTCGAATTATTCGAATAATCAATTTACTACAATTAACATAGACACTTTAACTTTACACATTAATCACGATCACACAGTAATAATACGATTACACGGAACAAGAGCGATCCGTCCAAAAACGTGGTGCGCTACCGATGGCGGTTACTGATCCTCTACCGCCAACATGGCCGCGCTGACCATCGAGACGACGTTCCGCCAGAAATGACAACTGTCAAATCTAGTTCCGGCGTATTCTGACCGATGATATTTCGAATGCGCTGTCAAATGCGTTCGAGTGTCCTAAGGGTGTGTCAACATTATTATCAATTATTTCATATAATTATCATGTAGCAAAGCTAAGTAGTAGTTAGTTAATTTAGATTTGATTTTGTTTGGGTTTATTTCGTAACGTAATGCGGGTGGTAATTCGTTTATTAATTTTGGAATCATAAATTCGAGTGTGCGTTTTCCATAGTTATTCTTATTATACACAGGCATATATAAGTTTTTATTAGAGGTAGCGCGAGCACCTTTGCTATGTGAGTGGTCTTTGTTAAAAAACTGTTCTTTTAAGAGCACATATTTGATTTTGTCATGGATTGGGATTATTTTACAATAAGCGAACAACATATGGTAGTTATTTTTATATTTACTTTTTACTTTAGGAGTGACGATTATCTTTAGAAACCTTAATTGAAGTTGAAAAATTTTGTCTATGTATGTTTTGAATGTGAATCCATAGCTACTCAAACCGTACGAAGTTATGGATTCAACTAAAGCTTTATATAATAATAATTTAATTGGAAAGTCAATTTTGTTTTTAATTAGTACAAATTTTGTCAGAATTGATTTTAGCCGGTCACAGACGTTACTTATATGCTTTTTCCAATCTAGTCGGCCATCAATTATGACACCTAGGTACCTATGGTTGTCCGTATAAACTATTGACGGACAATAGCACATAGATTTTATTTGACATGAATGTAAGCATGAGTGTGAGTGTGCTATGAGATTAGGCACTGTTTTAGCACGGTTATGAGAAGAGCTGATATACATTATTTTAGTTTTTTTATCGTTTAAAACTAAACCAACATCATGAGACCACTTAATAAGAGATGTAAAATCTTTTTGCAAACGTATAAAAGCGACTCCAAGATCGGCATCAGCCGCTACTAGGCACGTGTCGTCGGCAAACACTTGTCTATAAAACAACACTTGTCTTGTTACGTGATAGAAATGAAAGCTTTATAAGAAGATATTAGTTAAAAAGTTTAAGAAAAAGTGAGGCGAAAATTTTGATTTCCATTATGACCTCATGACATTGACGACCTCCGTGGACGAGTGGCGTAAACACTGGTTTTCAAGGTGTCGCCATCTCGAGGTTTCGGGTTCGATTCCCGGTCGATTCCATGTAGAAAAACCACTTTTTCTACATTTTCTCGGATCTGGGTGTTTGTAGTGCCTTCGTTGTTCCTGATTTCCATACTTCAAGTGATGTTGTCCCTGTCTATATATGTATGTATGTATTTAATTTAAAAATTTGAGTTCAAAACAAATCATTTATTCATGAATGTTATATTCATAACATAAAATATATTAAATCCATAGATTGTCATTTTCTATTTTTTTTACGAAATATAAATAATAATTTTACGAAGTGTAATACTAAAACGTAAAATATTTAGAAATAACATAAGACCGATTAGATCCCCAGGCTTTCACCGAAGAGTTTGTTAAAAAAACTTATGTGCGAATTGTATTACTTTATCCTAAAAATATCTTCGACGAAAGATGGACTGAAAGAACGTAAGTGTCTAGACCTCGGACTACTTTTGTGTCGGGAATGGCCTGAAGATATTTTTAAGATTAGTACAGTATTTCGGAGAATAAGGCATTAGCTAAGCGATTCAAGATAACGATCGAAATCGGATAACAAGAATCTAACTAACCAGAATAACGACTCGATTATGCTTCGAACGATTCTATAAAAACGTTTTACAGAATTGTCGACAAAATTACCCATACTTTCAGTTACTATCGATTCATATTTAAACATTATTTTCAATTCAAATTAAATGCATTTTTTTCAAAATCAACGAGTTTTTATATTTTAAATAAATAAATACCTTCACGCAATTCCCAATACAGGGGTAGACAGAGGTCTAGTCTAGACAGTTCCTTCAACCCACCTTACACCGAAGATATTTTTTCGGGACAACGTGACAGGTGCTGAGCTCGTCGCCATCTTTATGTCCAAGGCTACGTTATAATTAATACTTATGTTTTGAAAAAACACATTGGAACTCTCTAGACCAGAAATTCCGACCACCCAACCACTCGGCTATCGTGACTTAAATATTTAAGTTTTTATATTTTAGTTAACCCAACCGGTTAGCATAAACGGGATTTTTTTACAGCTACAAACGAACGAACAGAAACGAACGAAATTTTGAAAACGAAAATTTCTTTTGAAGAATTTCAATCTCAGATATACATTTTTATCAAAATATTCTTCAGTTAAATATTAGATTATTTAGCTTAGTTTTCGTTCGGCGACGATATAGGACGATATTGCAGAAACGTGATTTTCCAGACAATGCATCTGATAAAATGTTCAATTATATCGTACGCTGACACAATTCATTCTTTGTATGAAGCAAAGAGCTACACTTTACATGTCACGTATTAGATCCTCTCGTTCCAAAGCGAAATGCAAACTAATGATACGTATATACGATACGTATTTTGAATGCCTGATCGCAATTGTTTTAAGATACAGTAAAAACCCTCCGAATGAAGATTCTTCTTGTCCGTTTAGACGTGGGGCGATTAATTGAAACTTTAAAAAAATCTTCACGCTATTCTTTATGGAGGAGTAGACAAAATACGACAATTAAGTTCTTTCGAACCACTTTTTTTTTTTTTGGGATAACATTGCAGGTGGTGAGCTTGTTGCCGCCTTTATTTCCAAGCCAACTACATTAATCGTACATGAGTTTATGGAAAATCTTATTGGTTTCTAGACTCGAATTCGGATCAGTTTTCGTGACTTCGAGATTAATTAAAACCCCCCAAAATAATAGTAATTTAGAATATTTTTAATCGTTGTGATGGTGTTGGAATAAGAAGATAACAATCTTGACGATCTCCGTGGACGAGTGGCGTACACACCGGTTTTCAATGTGTCGCCAGTTCTGAGGTCCCGGGTTAGATTCCCGATCGGATGAATGATCAAAACACTTTCTCTGCATTTTCTCGGGTCTGGGTGTTTGTGGTACCTTCGTTGCTTCTGATTCCATATAACAAGTGCTTAAGTTGCTTACTTTGTAATTAAAGCAATGTATGTGATGTTGTCCCTACCTACGTATGTATGTATTTATTGAAAATATGAAACGTAAGAACAATAGTAAGTAGTAAGTTTTAAAATTAGGAGAAAATAAATATTCCGATTATGTAGGCGGCTCGTATAGCTTAAGCACCGATACCTCTGTAATTATATTTGTATATTACCATTTATTGTTAGGTGTTTTGATATCGTATTGTGGTATCAGCGTAATTATACTACACCCTTTTCCCCCTCTCATGGGAAAAGAGGGTGCAGTATAATTACGCCGATTGTAAGCGCCGTTGTAAGCGACGACTGAGAGAGACTGAGAGGCCTTGTAAATGACAATGGCTAACGTTTGCTGGTAGAATAACCATAACGGAAAATTGTGTGCCTATCGCCGCCTGAATATCCAAACTAACCGTACAATATATATATGTTTACATATATGTATATAAATATTTATAAATACATTTAAACTTGCATGACAGGAGGAGAAACATTAATATTTATTACACAAATGTTTGTATCTAGCCTAATTTAAACCCGAAACACTCCGATTCGAAGGCAGAGTCACTATCATCTCGGCTATCCCATTGCTTTTATTTCGTATTATTTGCATATTTTTGTACAATATCTTTTCTACTTTTTCTTCGCTTTAAAGATCCAAAATAAGACGTCTAAGACCATCAAAGGGCAGGCAACGGAGAAAAACCTCTTCTTTAGTAAAATATTTAATTTTCCTTTGATGTTGAACTTATTGTTTTATACCTTTTTCGTTCTGTTGAAATGAGAGATTAAATTAGATTTAAAAAGTGTACCTTCCCCTTCTTTTGTTTGAAATAATACTTTTCTATTAATCCTGAACATTTCATCGTCCCTCACAGGTTGGCCTGAGAGACTACATCGTGTCACAATCCTCACGTACACCTCTAGGTATCAAAGTACCTCCCCTCATCTAGCAATTAACACACTGAGGCACACTTATATCATAAGGTCTTCGAAAGGTAGTCTCGGACTTCCTCGACCCCTTTCATTGTTAACTTTCGTACCGTATATTTTATATATTTTTTCAGACAATGAACCTTTACACTATTTTGTTGAAGAAATCACTTCTGTCGTAAACACACATGATCTTAACCCACTTCAAAAAGGTGAAGAAACAGTTATGTTCGCTTTTTTTTCTAATATCTGTATATGAAATCGGATTTGGAAAGGTGTTTTCTTAAAGAGTTAATCCTACTCACGCACTCACGTATTCATATATTTTTTGTGATCATGCCTCAGTCATAAGTGATCCTGAAACTTCGTTAAAAATACTGTGAGCTTAACAAATAAGAACGATAATGTAAGATAAGAAACAGTCACGATTGGATTATTTATAAACAAAGTCGCGATAGCCGAGTGGTTGGGTTGTGGGAATTTCGAGTCAAGAGACCCGAGTTCGATCCCTAGGTGGCAGGCCCGTACTAATAGGTTTTTCAAAAACTTATCTACGTACATATTTACATATTAAGAAGTAAGATGTTTTTTAAGCTGTTTATTACGCTTAAACCTGTAATATAAGATTCCATTTAAACTTTGTAGTAGGTAGTTAAGTACGCGGTATTAGTTTCTTACGGAAACGTACGGCAGAGCTCTTAACCTAAAACCTAACTTTTGAAGCCGAAAATATAAACTTTTTAATGTGTATAGTGCTGGCTAGAATTTTATATTACATTAAATAAAAAAAACACATTTATAACTTATTTGCCTAGTATTTCTTGTATTTACGCGAACACTACACATGTTAAATAAAACGATTTTTGAATTGTATCGCCTGTAACAGTCCACTGCTGGAGATTGACCTCCAACGTAAGAGCTATGTGTTTGTATGTATGTATGTATGTGGTTTACTATAACAACAAAGGTTTAATATATGCTTGGCAGGCGGATTAACGATCGCAGTACAAGAGCTAGTTATCCCGACATGTGTCGGTTAATGTAATTTTGAAGGCTTATTAGTCGTATCTTACGATAACTAAGGAAAATGTGGATGGCAAAAATGTAATGTAAGTCACTACTGGAAAAAACGTATATTTGACCATTAAAAATGTTTCCTTTTATAAAATATAATTCTTATATATCTAATAATTAATAGGCACAATTTTTTAAGAAATTATTAAATCAAGGAGGTTATATATATTTTTTCATAAATAAATACATATGTGCATACATATATAGGGACAACATTACATTGCTTTAATCACAAAGCTAAAGTACTTGTATTATTAAAACATAAACAACAAAGTTATCACAAACACCCAGACACGAGGAAATGTAGAAAAAGTGGTTTCTATATTGATTCGACCGGGAATAGAACCCGGGACCTCAGAACTGGCGACACCATGAAAACTGGCATGTACGCGACTCCAACACGTCGATAATTATTACTCAAATAAATATTTAATAATCGAATGATTTAAAAACAACTACTATTTCTGACGGCGACTTTTTATACCAGCACGTGGTCAATGCAGCATTTGATATCAATTTAAGCATTGGTTTCGTGATAAGAAGTCTTAACTCATTAGACCCACACATAGTTGTAAGACGATAATAATATAATTATTGGACGACCCGATAGTCTAATTGATATTAACCCTGAGTTCGAAGTTCGAAATATTTATTGTATTGTGTTTTTATTGGGGCTTCGAATCCCGGCAGGGCTAAACATTTGATAAAGGTGAATGTTGGAATCATGAATGATTACATTCTTTATTCCTTTATTATAAATAAGGGATTTAGTCACAAATTGTCTGTGCCATCCCCGTACATCTACCTTAGAATAGATAAACAAAAAAAAACATATAATATCTTACAGTGCATAAAATTACATTATTTTCAAATATAATTTTGCCAGTAGTTTTGCTTCCCCGGACAGTGGTGAAGAATTTTTATAAGTAATTAAGTCTTCTTTTGTAATTAATAAGCTTCTAACAGAAAAGAAACAGATGAAGGAAACTCTACGTAGGTACGCTTTTAGGTCAATTTTTTTATATAACAATTCATTATTAAGATTGTTATAGAAAAAGTTGCAACGCAACATTCCGATGAGCGACCGCAGAGCTCTGCGGTCGCTCATCGTAGAGTCTACTCGCTCGATAATGCCTTGTTTTGAGACGTAACACGTGTCGCGTTTTCGTTGGTGGTATATGTTACCTGGTTTGAGTGCAGTGGTGGTGGTGCATACAGTGGAATTAGTGCACGCATCTTTTGGAGGGAGGGTGGTGCTCTTCTTCTCTTCGGACCAGGTAACATATACCTTTTTATATTTGCATGCAGAATTTTGCGAAGTAACTTTTTCAATAACAACTTTACAATGAATTTCCGCAAAGTAACGCCTGATTCAATTAACTACATTTTTAAGATATTTTTTTCTAGAAATTGCTCCGAATAGACTCAATCTTTCCCAGGGGCAACGTTATTCATTTATATTATAACGACCATTACTAAAAAAAACTCTTTAACCTGTTAATAGGTAGTTATTAATATGCGGAAACTTATCAAATGTATATTATTAAGTTATGTACACTTAATAATTATGATTATATATTTACTACAGTAATAATTAAAAGAAAGTAATAGCTTCAATTCAAATCATTTATTCATCGACATAAAAATGTACATTCGTTTATCGATAATCATTTTTAATCTCCCACCTTTTCGTAATGAGGTAACTCTAATGGAGAATAAAGAGGCAAAAGAAACTCCGTAGGTATCCTCTTTTTGTTTAACACAAAATGTGATGATATATTTTACAGAAATATTTTGGCAGCGTCCACCTCATTCTCAAGGATTACCGTCTTTAATTATTCATTAGTATTATAATAAACCCTTTTTATAATTTTTTTTACAAATTTCTTAAACCTATTTTTAGGCAGGGTTTTCACATTTTCCGGGATTTTGTTGCATAGGCGTATTAACCGCTCTATGAACGAGTTATTTACTCTATGGAGACTAGTAACCGGCATTATAAGCTTGTGTTTGTTTCAAAATCAGACAGCGTAAATAATAATTCTGAGAAATTCTTTACTTACAACTGAAATTTCTTAAGTAAACAAAGTTGGTCACTAGCTTCGTCTGAACAGTTTCAATTTCACGAGAAATCTTCGTCGCAGTTAGTTTCTTTGTGTATGTAATACTTTATTACGCCTGAACACCTTTCTTGTAAATTTCTTTTCCACGAACTATGACGTGTTAATGTGCTAACTTAATAATATTAGATTGTAGTCTGGTGATTTTTCTTAGTAATCATTACGTGCAATCTTTAAAAATGTGAACTCGTGAATCATGAAAACCGGTGTGTATGCCACTCGTCCACGGCGGTCTTTCAATCATAATATTGGTCTGAGCCTTGATTTGCGTATGTATTTCAATATTCACTTTATTATGACTATAATAGTCTTCCACAACCACTTTGATACTTTTTCTTACTTTCACTTTTCTTTTTGGTACCGTTTTACTTCTCCTTTCTTTTCCTCTTTTCCTGACGCGTTCGATGATCTTTTTATAGTCCTGAATTTCGATGGTTTTTTATATAGAACGTTCTAGTACGTCCTAGAATTACATCCTATTATTTTGTAGTACTGAGTAGAAAGTTCCTGAAAAGGTACGTTTTCACACAATAAGATTACAATTTTTATAATCGAGTTTTCCTAACCATATCATAAATATAGGTAGGTCAAATGGACTTAATTGTTAGATCTCTGTCTCCTCTGTATTGGGAATGGCATGAAGATATATTTTATATTATGATTTTTTTAATCATTATTTCTATTGGCGGTAATGGTTATGAGGAAATGGTCAACTTATTTACTTCTTGAAATTAAGGCGGCCAGTGGGAATTTCGGTATAATACTTAGACGAAATCGCGGGCTGAATACAGTTTACTAAAAAGATAAAACCATAAGTAATAATATGCATTAGTAACATGGACACGAACTCAGTAAATATAAAAAAAACACTATCATAAACAAACATATACGAACATTTTTCAATACATTTTACAACACTAGAAATGTTAAATGCCAAGAAAATAAACTGCTTTTACTGAATAGCAGCGTTTTTAACTTTATTAGTTGTACAAAAACAAGTGAATTTGTAAGAACAACATTTTGCATGTTAAAACGATTCGAGAAGAATGAAAAATGAAAAAGTAAATTTATAATAACAGGCCCCATTTTTGTAAAAATTTTTGTCATTTTTGTGAGAAAAGGTTGGAAAAGTGGAAACCACGGGGTAATGGCGTAAGAATATCGCTCTCTTTTTTACTGTCATAAGAAGCGGATAAAAATCTTAAAGCAGGATAACTTCTTATGGAAGTTTATTTCTTCTTATGGAAGAGGCCGATGTCGAGGCGTGGATTTAAACAAACCGTTATGTATGTATATATGCATGAATGTAAGTGTGTAAAAATATCTAGGAGTCGGTCTGGTGGTGAGTGGCTTCTTCAGTACATGAAACTAAGGAAACGCTCTCTATGTCAGTAGCTTTCTAGAGGATTATTACAAAAAAAGAATAGTAGCAACACTAATAACATAGTATTCCCGTTAACCACTCCAATTAAGCTACAATGCTCGTGTCCAGAGTGGTTCACGACAATAGTCGAATGGCTGGCTCGAACCCACGACGTTATATTTCGCAGTCCGCAACCTAAACCATTAGGTTGGTGACGTTTACCAGAGGATCATGATACTACAGAGAAGTTATTACAAAATTATAGAGCACAATTCTGTCACCAGTCTGAAGAGAATAGGAGCACCACCTTCGGACCAGGTTACGTATGCCATTTATTTTTCCAAGCAGAAGTGTGCAATATATTTATATAACAACATCTCTATCATTATTAATATCCGCAAAGTAATACCTTATTCTATTAGCTATCGATTATGACTCTCGTACTTACATTACGGTGTATAAAACTCAACTGAAATAAACGGGCCTCCCCCGTTGGATGGTTTGCCTCAGTCTTCAAGCTTTGCAAGCGGAATGGCGATAGAAGAAGCAGACACCTCGCTCCTTTGACACTGATGGCCGTGATTGATGTGCTTATATTTGGCTTTTTAAGATGGTTAAACCGCTACCTAAGGTAAGATTATCATGGCTTCTCGATAACGCTCAGGATGGTAAGCATTGGATACTAATAAGATAAGAACCCGTGCCATGGCAAAAAATGTCATAGCATTATACTGTGTGTGTTCTGTGTGACACTTTAACACATACATACATAATTAATTCATATTATTTGTAAGCTCTTTTTTTCGTAAATTATTTGTCTTGTTTTTATTTCAATTTCAAAGAGAGTGTTATTTAATATTTATTGCGTTGTTTTCTAACATTTCCTTCTTTCTTTTTTATTTTATTGAAATGAATAAAGTAAGTCAAAAAATACATATCGTAACAGAGCGAATACTGTGAGTCTTCCTCGAAAAACTAAATCAAAATCTATATGGGTGCCACTATGCCACAGATAGGAATTTGCTGTCTAGGTGTACCTCGTAGAAGAAGAAGATATTTATCTTGAGCAGCTTAAAACTATATGTAAATCACGATAGCCGAGTGGTTGGTTGGTCGGAATCGAATCGAGAGACCCGAGTTTGACCCCCAGGTGGCAGGCCAATGGGTTTTTCAAAAACTTATGTACGAATTACATCGTTGGCTTCGACATAACGACGACGGCGGGCTCACCACATATCGCAACCGAGGATCGAACCCGGGACCACAGAACTGGCGACACCATGAAATTCGATGTGAACGCCACTCAGTCACGTAGGTTGTCATAAGGTCTCTGACTGACTGGACCGAATAATTTAGTTTCAGCATAAGTTTTTAATGTATATTTTGTCACCCAATCCATTCAAATGGCCTGTAGTTAGTGTTGACATTTACAGCAGAATTTCGCATTCCATTTTAACCTCATCTCATTTCATTCATTATCCTTTTAAACATACAGTATACTCATTATAATTGTAGTAATGAAGGTTATCTTATGTACATTATAGCCATAATTTGTTAATGAAAGATATCAAATTCTCAAAAGACTGCTTAAATTACATTGGACATAAAGGTGGCGACGGGCTCACCATCTGTCACGTTGTCCCGAAAATATCTTTGGTGGAAGGTGGATCGAAGGGACTTAATTGTCTAGACTAGACCTCTGTTTACCCCTGTTTTGGGAATTGCATGAAGATATTTATTTATTTATCTTAAAACCACGAAATAACATGAGTAAATTAATCGGCCATGTTAATAATATTTATGCTAATAGTTGGTTTTAATAAAGATATTTAAAATTTTTAAAAATAAAAATAAGGAACGAAAACATTAGAAGAACCTACTGCCTTATTATTATTAAACGAACATTATGAATTTAGTGCATATCTTCACAGATTTCGCAATACTAGGGTTATCAGAGGTCGAGACAAATTAGTCTTTTCCATCGATTTTCACCGGAGATTATCTTGGAGAAGTCGAACTATCTGAGTCTATCGCTAACTAAGTGTACAAGCCAACGATACAATGTAATTACATATATTTTTATTCATAAAGATAAATTTCATGTATACATAAACTAAATATAAACTTCCATGACTAGAGTACAAGCTTTCATATGAAATAAATTAAGCAAATTGATTGATCTGTCAGAAAAAGTGTCTGTGTGTAACATTTAATACTTCAAAGATAACATTACAAAGTATATGCAACCACTGGGTCCAACAATAACAAACACAGGAGTTTATTTGTTTCCCTGTCGAACCTGACAATCCAAAAATCGAGCAACGAGGATATGAGTAAGACGACCTCCGTCAATATTTGTTTCCGAGAGGAGCTTAGCGGGACGGATTAATGCGCTTATTTCGTTCCTTGATAAGGATTTGATGAACACTTCCTCGCAAGCGAAAGAATAATATTGTTCGCTATAGAATTCCGTATAAGATTTATTTTATTATTGTATAAAAAGATATATTTACGTCATTTCCTATTGGAAATGACGTAAGTATATCTTTTTTCTGAGATAGAGAGGTATAGACAATTGAGTCCTTTCGATCCATATTCTACTGCAGAAATTTTTTTGGACAACGTGACTGGTGGAGAGCCTGAAGTCATCTTTATGTCCATATAAATCGAACAAAAGTGAAGTGAAAGAGAAAATCCATCGGTACAAGCCTACCATTTAGGCATCGATATCGGGTGTCATAAAGACGGCGACGGGCTCATCACCTGTCACGTTGTCCCGAAAATATCTTGGATGGAAGGTGGGTCAAAGGGACGTAATTGTAGACTAGACCCCTGTATTGGGATTTCGGTGAAGATATTTTTTCGTATGAATGTATAAAGCAAAAATTATTGCTTTCCGCGATAAAATTGTTTGAACATAACAATGGACTGCAGTAATCATTGACATTTAAGTGAAATGTTACTGCATTTTTCCTCCACATTCAAAACGGCCTGTAAATTGAATTGCGCGGCATCTCCGATAAAGAGGATTTTCCGTAATCGCTACGCATAGAAAATGGACAGATAACAGCATTACCATACATCTAGCCTTAGATGTTGCTGCTCATTACTGTACTTACTTATTTATATCTACACACAATTTACCATACCAGAAAACCCATCGGTACAAGCCTACCATTTAGGCATCGATATCGGGTGTCATAAAGACGGCGACGGGCTCACCACCTGTCACGTTGTCCCGAAAATATCTTGGATGGAAGGTGGGTCAAAGGGACTTAATTGTCTAGACTTGACCTCTGTCTACCCTGTATTGGGAATTGCGTGAAGATATTTATTTATTTATCTTAAAACCACGAAATAACATGAGTAAATTAATCGGCCATGTTAATAATATTTATGCTAATAGTTGGTTTTAATAAAGATATTTAAAATTTTTAAAAATAAAAATAAGGAACGAAAACATTAGAAGAACCTACTGCCTTATTATTATTAAACGAACATTATGAATTTAGTGCATATCTTCACAGATTTCGCAATACTAGGGTTATCAGAGGTCGAGACAAATTAGTCTTTTCCATCGATTTTCACCGGAGATTATCTTGGAGAAGTCGAACTATCTGAGTCTATCGCTAACTAAGTGTACAAGCCAACGATACAATGTAATTACATATATTTTTATTCATAAAGATAAATTTCATGTATACAAATAAACTTCCATGACTAAAGCTTTCATATGAAATAAATTAAGCAAATTTATTGATCTGTCAGAAAAAGTGTCTTGGTGTAACATTTAATCCATCAAAGATAACATTACGAAGTATATGCAACCGCTGGGTCCAATAACAACAAACACAGGAGTTTATTTGTTTCCGTGTCGAACCTGACAATCCCAAAATAGAGCAACGAGGATACGAGTAAGACGACCTCCGTCAATATTTGTTTCCGAGAGGAGCTTAGCGGGACGGATTAATGCGCTTATTTCGTTCCTTGATAAGGATTTGATGAACACTTCCTCGCAAGCGAAAGAATAATATTGTTCGCTATAGAATTCCGTATAAGATTTATTTTATTATTGTATAAAAAGATATATTTACGTCATTTCCTATTGGAAATGACGTAAGTATATCTTTTTTCTGAGATAGAGAGGTATAGACAATTGAGTCCTTTCGATCCATATTCTACTGCAGAAATTTTTTTGGACAACGTGACTGGTGGAGAGCCTGAAGTCATCTTTATGTCCATATAAATCGAACAAAAGTGAAGTGAAAGAGAAAATCCATCGGTACAAGCCTACCATTTAGGCATCGATATCGGGTGTCATAAAGACGGCGACGGGCTCATCACCTGTCACGTTGTCCCGAAAATATCTTGGATGGAAGGTGGGTCAAAGGGACGTAATTGTAGACTAGACCCCTGTATTGGGATTTCGGTGAAGATATTTTTTCGTATGAATGTATAAAGCAAAAATTATTGCTTTCCGCGATAAAATTGTTTGAACATAACAATGGACTGCAGTAATCATTGACATTTAAGTGAAATGTTACTGCATTTTTCCTCCACATTCAAAACGGCCTGTAAATTGAATTGCGCGGCATCTCCGATAAAGAGGATTTTCCGTAATCGCTACGCATAGAAAATGGACAGATAACAGCATTACCATACATCTAGCCTTAGATGTTGCTGCTCATTACTGTACTTACTTATTTATATCTACACACAATTTACCATACCAGAAAACCCATCGGTACAAGCCTATCATTTAGACATCGATCCCGTGTATCATAAAGGCGGCGACGGGCTCACCACCTGTCACGATGTCCCGAAAATATCTTCGGTGAAAGGTGGGTCAAAGGGACTTAATTGTCTAGACTTGACCTCTGTCTACCCCTGTATTGGGAATTGCGTGAAGATATTTATTTCATTTTATTATATTGACATTAGAATATAACTATGTATACAATGTGAGTGCTTAACAAAATTACCTCAATTACCTAACAAAATTATCTCAATTACTGAAGATTAATGATTCACAAAGTGAAACCAAATCGCGCTTAAAGTATGCGACTGAACTAGAGCCGTAGTAATATAACAGGCTGGAAACCAATTTAATTTACTTGCGCAATGATTATTTATTTGGCTCCAAATGTCTATGCCCAATTGTGGAAAATTATTAACTTTAATAACGAACTAGCTTTTGTCTGCAACATGGCGTGACGACGAGAAATTATATTTTTATAATCATAAACCCATCGCCGTCTTTATATCGAAGCCAACGATATAATTGTTATATAAGTTTTTGAAAAACCCACTGGTACAAGCCTGCCACCTGGGAATCGAACTCGTATCTCTTGACTCGAAATTCCGACCACCCAACCACTCGACTATCTTGACTTTTTAAGCACTTTGTAACACTTAAGCCTTCAAATATGGGTTCAAATTCCGTTTAATAGTATTCAGGATTAGAGATAAAATTATATTTCGAAGTAAAGTTTTAGGCTATTGTTTGCCTTTTGCCAAGTAGATTCCTCGAAAGACCTCCTAGGAAATTTAACAATAGCAATAATAACTGTCCTGAACTAATGAATCATCAGCTTTTGTTGGATTTGGGTTGTTATTATATTCAAGGGAAACAATCTCAACGATAGAATGACAAAATTTGTGTACAAACCTTTTGAGAGATTTAATTACAAATATTAATAGCGACCCGTGAGTAAAACAATATTTTAACGGCGAGAACAAAATGAATAATATCGATAATCTTTACAGTGGTAGAGCCACGCATCAACTTTTGTTGTTGCATGAATGGGCCGGCTCGACCGGGGACCACGACCTCATAGAATACCGGCGTAAAGTAGAAGTCTAACACACTTCTTACGTTTCATCCGGTGAGTGCAGGTAACCGGTGGCCCACACACCCTCCTCCCCCAATTATGGGGGAGGGGGGCACTCTAAGGGAGGCAACGCATCTGCTAAGCTTCTGGTATTGTTCATGGGCGGCGGTAATCAGTTACCATCACGTGAGCCACCTGCTCGTTTGCCTCCCTTTTCCTGTAAAAAAAAATTAGCGGTGTTGGTATTTGACATAATATAAGAGACATTAATAGACTCAGTTGTGTGATATTAATCCCCTAATTTGCCGTGTGGTTAGGACGTAGGAATATACCACCTAATTTTATCAAATAGGCGTTTCAATATCCGATCGCCAATCCTCTGACCGATTTATGGAAAACCTCACACAAGCGTGACGTTTATGGCAAATCCTTCCTTACGTGAGAAGCCCATATTCTACAGTGGACTTTTACAGGTTGTTATGATGATAACATTCGATTAAGCTCATTATATTCTCATTCTTTCTACTTTATTATAGTATATAACTAAACAAAACATAACTAGTACTGATAATATCAGTATGGGACAAGACAGGGTTACGTCAGTTGACCACATAAAACAAAAAAATTCTTCACGCAATTCCAAATACAGGGGTAGACAGAGGTCTAGTTTAGACAATTAAGCCCCTTCGAGCCACCTTCCAACGAAAATATTTTCGGGATAATGTGACAGGTGGTGAGCCCGTCGCCGTCTTTATGTCCAAGCCGATTTAATTCGTACATAAGTTTTTGAAGACCCCATTGGTACGATCGTGCCAACTGGGGATCGAACTCGGGTCTCTCGACTCGAAATTTCGACCACCCAACTACTCGGCTATCATGACTATTACTATCTCGTGACTAGTTATATCGTGACTAGTTGACCACATAATACACAAACATGTAAAATACCTTTTTAAAATTACTTTCTTTTTTGAAGACTGCTTAATTCTTGCGCAATTAACACTATACTTTAAGAATCGGTATCTGACTTTCATCATAAGTGTCATGACTCACCTATCCATTTATATCATCTTATTATTACGCATTTTCTTACGATTTAGGATGATCTTTTTTTATAGAAAAGGGAGGTAAACGAGCAGGTGGCTCACGTGAAGGTAAGTGATTACCTCCGCCCATGAACACCCACAATACCAGAGGCATAGCAGATGCGTTGCCAACCTTAGAGTGCTCCCTCCCTCCCAAGAATTGGGGGAGGGGGGTATGTGGGCCTCCGGTTACCTGCACTCACCAGAAGAAACGCAGAAGTTTGTTAAACTTGACTATCGCCTTCTTATTGTCCAAGCTAACGTACTAATTTCATAGTGTTGTGAATACGAATTTAAGTATATCGTATTCATCACACAAATGTTTGCCCCTAGCGGGACTTGAACCCGAAACCCTCGTCTTCGAAGGCGGGGTTACTATTAACTAGGCTTACTATTAACAAGGCAAAATGAAATCAGAGATCAGTGTTATCGCGATCGTGCTTCGACATCTATTCCACGATAAAACTAATTCCGTGAAAATGTTTTTTCATCAATGAAATAAATATTTGTTTACTGAATAAGAAATATTACGAGCACATAAATATTTATCTTAACAATGGGCCCAGGCCTGATTTTGTATGATCGTAAATCGTAATGCACGAAAAGATAAATTTTGGGTATAACGTATTAATAACACAGGAAACTGAATTATTAACATACATTGTAATAAATAAAAAATATTTGCAATTTACTTTTCTTTTTTATTTAGACAGCCCGACAGATTGAGTCGAGGGATGGAGGTTCGAATCTCGCTCTCGAGTCATGGTTGATTACTACGTGTGTAATTTTATTACCGACACAGGAAATTCTAGTTTGGAACTTGTAGATGTGAGAAATTTTTCGAATATAAGAGGATTAAAAACGGAGGAGTATCTAACTCCTCGAAGGATACGACGGACGATACTCCACTTAAAATAAAATGTTACTTGTATTTATTTTAAATTATATAAATATAATGACATCAGAAAAACAGCATTTTGTCTGTTTTAAATCATTATAAATCATTATGATTTAAAAAGATTTATATCAATTTAGTCCTCTCGACCGAAATTTCACTTCTTAGTTTTCAGGCCAAAAAACAATCAGAACAAAATTTAATAAAATTTTTTTCTTTCATATGATTATTTTAATAAAAAATTACACGAGAGTCACGATAGCCGAGTGGTTGGGTGTTCGGAATTTCGAGTCGAGAGACCCGAGTTCGATCCCCAGGTGGCAGGCTCGTACCAAAAACTTATGTACGAATTACATCGTTGGCATGGATATAAAGGCGGCGACGGGCTCACCACCCACACGTCACGTTGTCCCGAAAATATCTTCGGTGGAAGGTGGGTCGAAGAAACTTAATTGACTAGACTAAACCTCTGTCTACCCCTGTATTGGGAATTGCGTGAAGATATTTTATTTTATTTTTTTAAAAATTACTTGACTCGAATTCCGATCACCCAACCACTCCGCAATCGTGAATCTTAAAACTTTATAACGCCATTTATTTTAAGACGTCGGATTAAGTTTAGTTTTTAAGGTTTTTTTTTTATAGAAAAGGGAGGCAAACGAGCAGGTGGTTCACGTGATGGTAACTGATTACCGCCGCCCATGAACACCCGCAATACCAGAGGCTTAGCCGATGCGTTGCCTCCCTTAGACTGCCCCCCTCCCCCAGAATTGGTGGAGGGGGGTGTGTGGGCCACCGGTTACCTGCACTCACCAGACGAAACGCAGAAGTTTGTTAGACTTCTACTTTACGCCGGTATTCTGTGAGGTCGTGGTACTTCCCCAGTCGATCCGGCCCATTCATGCAACAACAAAGGCTGATGCGTGGCTCTTCCACTGTTAAAAAGTTTAAGCTTGCCAGCATCTTTAACCTTTTTATCACCAAACATTCCAAGCACCGACTCATATCCTGGTCGAGCGGCACCAACCCATCCATTGAAATCACCATATACAACAATTCTTTTGTTTCCTCTTACAAAATCTAGAACTTCTCCCTAACATTCTCCCAAAACTCCTCCAGTTCATTCCTGCACGACGACTCTACCGGCGCATAGACAGCCAAAAAGAATGACTTCGTCAGTCCCAATTTAAGGCGAACCCAGAGGTCTTGAGTTCACAATCTCATATTCAGTCATAGCATCGACTAACCGAGACCACAGCAGCACTCCCACACCCTGACAGGCGTTCTCGCTCTCTAGCACTCCGGACCATAGTGCTATCGCCCCGCCAGGGAGCTCTTCAGTACCGCTGCCCTTCCGTTTGGTCTCCGACAAACACACAACATCTAATTCTCTTTTTTTCATTATTTCGATCAATTAATTCGTTTTATCTTTCATGGCTCCTCTAACACTCCAACTCTGAACTCTGTCTTCCACCTTCCGCCGTGGCGGGCTGTGTGTGACGGATGGCGGTCCCTATCACCGCTTTTATCGCTAAATACCACACCAATAGGACGGACCTGGTGTGTGTTGCTTTGGTTGGTCACTTAGCCCTCGTTGTTATGGGTGCGGAGCTGTAAAAAATTGCAGCCCTGAAAAGGGCTGGCCAGGGCCGCGAAGAGTACACTCTCAATTTTGTGTGATATTTTTCTCAAAATAAAGAGCTAAATGCAGAATTAAGAAACAATAATCTGGAAATTGTTTGTTCACCATACTAGCATTTATCGTCACTGCATAGATTTTAGCATAACATTGTCCAATTATTAAACGTTCACAGTAGATGCAATCTAATGCTTTGCTTCATAAACAAAATCTCATTTCAACTCCTTGAATACAAAATCCACTCTACTCGATTAGAAAGAGGTTTCACGTGCGTTCTTATGAACTAAAATGATTTGCATAAGATTCTTATGAATCTTATGAATCTTATGCAAGTGATTCTTATGAATCTTATGCAAGTGAACCACAGGAATATCATCTTTTAAATAGCTTTTAATTCAAATTTTGATTAACTTTGTCTGTATTGAAGCATTGAAGCGCTGTGGGCTGAGGGTTTGAATCTTTGTGGTATTATAATGTTTGTTTACATGTATATGAACATTTGCAGTTAATAGAAGGCTTTACTTTGCGAAAATATTTTTTTATAAAGATGTAATTATTCAGTTATATTGCACCATTCCGCATGCAAAAATAAATGGCTTCTGTTACCTGGTCCGAAGAGAAGAAGAGCACTATACACCTCCCTCCCAGAGATACTTACACTAATTCTTCTGGTGCGACTACATAATTTGATTTTTTTTAACAAGTCACGATAGCCGAATGGTTAGGTGGTCGGAATTTCGAGTCGAGAGACCCGAGTTCGATCCCCAAGTGGCTCGTACCAATGGGTTTTTCAAAAACTTATGTACGAATTGTGTCGATGGCTTGGACATAAAGGCGGCGACAGGCTCACCACCTGTCACGTTGTCCCGAAAATATCTTCGGTGGAAGGTGGGTCGAAGGGACTTCATTGTCTAGACTAGACCTCTGTCTACCCCTGTATTGAAGTCACCATAAGTCCGGCGGAATTAACATTTTTTACTAATTAAATTTTTCTGTTGTTGCATGAATTTTGTGATGATGTGAATGTTTTGGTAAAATAATTTAATTTAATATTTATTTTATCAAAAACATAATAAAAAAAATGTGCTGAAATTGATGGAAGCTTATCAACCTGAACTTCAGCAGCGTGTGGTACTGAGAGAGGTGGTATTGAGAAGAGAACTTAAAGAATGTTGAGAAAAATCTTTTACTCTACATTAGGCACGTAAAGGATACGTTTATTTTGCAACTCTTGGATCAAAGATTTGAAGAGAGATTATTTTTAACATTTATTAGATTCACAAAGTTACGATAGTCGAGTGGTTGGGTGGTCGGAATTTCGAATCAAGAGACCCGATTTCGATACCCAGGTGGCAGACTCGTGCCAATGGGTTTTTCAAAAACTGATATACGAATATATTGTTGGCTTGGACATAAAGACGGTGACGAGCTCACTATATGTTACGTTGTCCCGAAAACATCTTCGGTGGAAGGTGGGTCGAAGGGACTTAATTGTCTAGACTAGACCTCTATCTACCACTGCATTGGGAATGGCTTGAAGATATTTACTTATATTTATTTATTAGATTCATGGTGCCGAATGGTTGGGTAATCTTCCTCTTGGGGATCAAACTCGGGTCTCTTGATTCGGATTCCGATCACTTAACTTTTAAATGCGATTCAGTATTTTCCCACTAAATTGTTTAGACATTTTACGCCATGAAATCAACCGCCTGAGGTAAACGATTAAAAATATTCTGACCCTCCTATGTGACGAAACGTCACTTTCTGATGCAGTGTTGTAAAGTACTTTTAGATGAAATACAGATAGATGAAATCAGATTCACGGCCTGATAGTAAATTCTACTCAGCTTAGGAAATACAATTAAATTGCAACGGGATTGAATTCTAAATATTGCTCATTAATCGACTATGCAATTTTTATTGATTTCAAAGTATGCTGCACTTTATGTTATCAAATTAATTATATTAAGAAAAAAGACATTATCTATACATATAAATAAAATTGGAGTGTCTTTTTGTAATATTGAAATAACGTTTTTTACTACATGTATATACGGTTCATACAGCAAAATATTTTTTTTTTACAATTTTTGTCCGTCTGTCTGTCTGTTTGTTCCGGCTAATGTCTGAAACGGCTATGCCGATTTTTACAAGACTTTCACTGACATATAGCTAATGGTATAAGGAGTAACATAGGCACCTTTTATTTTAAAAACATTTGGGTTTCGTGTTAAGTTTTATTAGCTTTAATATCTCAAGTAATATAATTTCAATCTATTAGAATAACTTCTTTATGATAATGAATTCCTGCAAAATAACGCCGTAGTCTATTAACACCATTGCTCTTAACAATATTAGAGAAGGATCACTTATGTTAAATGATGAATATAAACATCATTTAGTTTTATTTGTATTACAAAGGTGCTCTAGAGTTTAAAAAGTGTTTCTCAAAGTAATATTTAAAATTAGACGACCTCCGTGAACGAGTGGCGTAAACACCGGCTTTCAAGGTGTCGCCATTTCGAGGTCCCGGGTTCGATTCCCTGTCGGGTCAACATAGAAAAACAACTTTTTCTAAATATCCTCGGGTCTGGGTGTTTGTGGTGCCTTCGTTGTTTCCGATTCCCATACCTCAAGTACTTTAGCATCTTACATTGGGGTCGGAGCAATGTATGTGATGTTGTCCCTATCTAAATATGTATTATATGTATTTTTATTATTATGCCATCTTATTTGCGTAATTTTAAGTTAAAAAAAAAAACAAATAAAAAAGTTATTGCTGAAGTTCTTTTCCAGGCGATAGTTTAAATAATTTAATAACGAATCATGCACTGAAATAGAATTTAATATTGTTCAACCCACGCAAATATCAACCCGCAAAGATTTTCTCGCAGTATGGGATATTGAAGCCCTCAAGTTATTTACATCTATTTTAATGTAACTCTGTCTTCGATGGTAGGGATTGCGGGTTCGAATCCCGCTAGGGGAAAACCGTTGTGTGATGATAATCTGTATAGTTAGTAGTCGAGACATGGAAGTTTATAAGTATACATATAAATTTATCGACATTAAATTACATCAATGATATAATATTATTTTACCGTTCGTTTAGACGACGGTGGGCTTACCATTTGTCACGTTGTTCAAAAGAAGCAGGGCAGTTCAGCCACCGCGGTGGTAATTGTGAGTTCTCTGATAAATCTGAACAGATTTAATAAAACTTGGTATGAACGTAGCTTGAACCCAGATAGAATTTTGGACAGAAGTATCCCCTACTTCTGTCCAAAAAAAAAAACAGTTTCCACACAATAAAGGCTACACAATTAAGATGCTACGTCGATTTTAGGTAACTAAATACTTTTAAAATTATTTGTAATGAGTTCCGGTGAAATGTAGGTCAAAGGGACTACTTTATCTAGACCTCTGGCTCCCCTGTGTATTGGGGAATGCGTGAAGATAAAAAGGGGATTATTTCCGGCAGTTTAGCAGAGAATGGCTACCATGTGAATGATCGATCCCTATAGGCTTAGGTCTATGTTCTAAGGCAGACTTTTAGACAGTAAACTAATATATTATTACTTTACAAGCTATATGGTAGAATTAATTACCTCTGTATTACAACTAACTGCGTACGATCAAAGCCTGAAACGTGTTTGGACGGTTTCCTATTATTTAGTGTCGGTGGGTTATATCCGGTATATCGACGGGGAAAACGCTGTATATCACAAGACCTTAGTGTCTGTTGCAGAGACAGGGGTAATAAATACATTATAGAAACCAACGATCTATAATATTACTTTGTTTATCTTATCTATAATATCTATAATCTTCGCTCAATTCCACACTGTAAGGTAAGCAGAGGTCTAGATAATGAAGTATTTCCGACTCACTTTTCACTCAAAATTATTTGGGACTGATTTGGTTATGAGTCTTACTTACCTACGATTTAGTATTCTAAATATGTACCTTGTTTATTTTTTTATTTTTTTTTGTTTATGCCTTCAGTGTGCCCATGTACCTCTTCCTTTTTTCGTGGTGGGCGTAAGAGGCGATTAAGGGGATCTTTAAAGTGTGAGTGGCTACCGATAGATGGCGTCTTGTTCTTCTTCTTCTCAACTTATCAAAAGTCCATTGTATTGAATAGAATATAATAGAATGGAATGGAATGTAATGGAATGGAATGGAATGGAATGGAATGGAACGGAACAGAACGGAACGGAACGGAACGAAACGGAACAGAACAGAACAGAACAGAACAGAACTGAACAGAACAGAACAGAATAGAACAGAACATAACTTAACAGAACAGAACAGAACATACAGACTAGAATAGAAACATTTTATAAGCCATCAAAAAACACCGTCTACAAAAAAAAGTAAACATGTTTAGTCAAATAAAATAAAAACATAAAAATCTCCAAAAAAAACCTTTCGTAAAAAATATAAGCCTACATTAGTAACAATGGGTGCGAAAACCAAACCAAAGTGAAATGCAAAAAAAGCGGTAGTGAACTCAGCATAATACTACAGCAATTAATGCTGTAGCGCTGATTTTCAGATGTCGCCTGCGATTTCTCCCTTTTAAAAGAAAGAAAGAAAGGTTTATTCTCCAAAGTGACGCCATCACAGATAACATAAAAAAAACACATAATTTACAAATAACACTTGGCTTTACAATACAAATTACAAAGTACTACATATTACAAACTAAACAATACCTATACTCGTATGTGTCAAGGCGTCATCTGGGAACTGGAGCACACTCAGCATAATGCCATGAATTTTTTTTTCCATGGCGCTGATTTTCAGTGTGTCCCAAGGTCGCCGAAATCTATATGTATACTCATTATCTTTTAAACACAAAATTATGCTGACAGAGCTGACGAACACTACAAAAGGGAAATTATTGAAATACTATAAAGGACTATATACTATGAAAGGGAAATTGTTAAAATACTATATAATGCTATATAACAAAGTGACCAGATAATTTGTTAAAAAAAAAATATGTAATTATTGAAGAATATAAAGAATATAACAAGACAAAACAAAAGCCGCATTCAAGAGGACGTTTTTAATGCTGCGTTGTTAAAAATCTATGACGATGAGGTACGTAATTGTGCAAAGCTTTATAAACTTTGATCAAAGTTAATCTGACTTTGCAGTGTGTGTGTGTATTTATTGTATTTATTTTGTGTTCTGTTGTTTTCTGTATTTATTTTTAAATGTATGTACTGCTTTCAGATTTCGCAAAGGCGCGGTATGTCGTTCCAGCACTTGGATGCGGCGTATTTGAAACTTCTTCGGAAAGCGTGAGTACGGTGACGAGGCACGACGAGAGTATTCCCTCTAAAACGCGTATTGTAAGTTTTTACATCACGTGACCATATGAGTTTGTCAGCAAGATAAGGAGGTGTTTTATTTTTTAATACCCCGGATAGGAGAGTTGCCATGTGCAGTTTTCGACGATATTCCATTTTTAACATTTTGGCATTGTTAATGTAAGGGGTGACGTGCATGCGGGGCGGTATTGTAAAACTAAATCTTACATATGCATTTTGATCACGTTGCACTAGAAGTCGCGACCGCGCTAAAAGTTTCGGGCCATATACAATATATTTAAAAACTCCCTTATTTGATAAAGAACCTTAAGTCTATAAAAGCAGTTTCTGATAGTACTTAGTATGTGGTTCTCAAACTGTAATTTGTCATCCATTAGTAAGCCCAGATTGCGAATCTCATTTACACGTTCTACGATTACCCCTCGAATTTGGATGCATGCCCCTCTTACTGATATATTTTTTATTTGAGTTTTAGAAGCCATAATTAGTAGTTTAGATTTAGTTCCGTTTAGGACAAGGCAGTTTGAGTCGCACTACGCGGCTATACTTTCGAGGTCTTCGTTGATTTTATCACGCGGATTACATGACATAAAGACTTGCAAATCATCTGCGTATAAATGAAATTTACAGTTCTTAATGTTTTTTACTGAGTCGGCACTGTAAAATGAAAACAATATTGGAGCCAGGTTTGATCCCTCGGGCGCACCGGCTTTGATTTTTTTTTGATTGCAAACGTATTAATGTTCCTCGGTCATCGCTCAGTTCTACAGTTTGTAGTCGGTTTTTAAAATAACTATCGAACCATTGTATGACGCTGCTACTGAATCCATAGTAATGAAGCTTTGATAAGAGAAACATTTATACAGTCAAATGCACGAGAAAAATCTAGTAATACTAGTATTGTGCCTTTTCGTGCATCTTGAGCGGTTAGTACATCGTCAGTTAGTTGGACTAGGGCCGTCGTGGTGCTATGGTTCTTCCGAAATCCAGACTGCATTTCCGGTAGAATTTTTTTTCTATCTAAATACATAGTTAGCTGTTCTGCGACAATTTTTTCAATAATTTTAGAGACACAGGGGAGAATACTGATGGGCCGAAGGTTTTTTTCAGACAAAGGGTTTGAGTTCTTAGGTATGGGTTTGATTAAGGCATGTTGCCATAATTTCGGATAGGTTTAACAGTTAATGGATTTGTTCACCATAGCATTACTGCTATGCTACTGTAATAGTTGGTAGTGTTTTCGGAAGGGTCATACGGAGCATATCGAGAGAGATCCCATCAATGCCCATGGCTTAAGATTTTAAACTTTTAATGAATTTTAGTACGTCAAGTTCAAATATGTCATTACCTTTTTTACCTCCTTAATCTCAAATATGTCATTAACGCAGCAGTGGAACTCAAAGTACGTTAAATATGACAACGAGACGTTTCTATTTCCAGGCACGTTTAAAAAGTAGTCGTTTATTTTATTTGGATCATTAAATAAGTCTATTGGGATATTGTGTTTTGGTTTTATCTTAACATTGGACTTTATATGTTTCCACATTGAAATGGGATATTTATATTACGATTAATATAAAAATTATAGTAGGCTTGTTTTTCTCTATATATTGCTTTATTGACGCAGATTTTTAAACCTTTATAGTATTTAATATGTATGTCGTTTTTACTTTTTCTCATTTTAATGTATGCGTCATCTCGTTTTTTCATCATCAATTTTATATTAAAGGTTAGCCACGGGAATTGTTTAATCGTTTTTTTCTAAGAGGTGCGTGTATTTCAAACAGTGTAAGTATGGCTGTGTTAAATAGCACTACCTGATTATTTACATCCGCGATACTCTCAATTTCTTACCAATTTATTGATGTAAGGTCCTTATGAAAGTCTCCCTGGTCTATGTCAGAGATTCTTAACATATTAATATTAAAATCACCGAGAAGAAATAAGTTTTGGCTCCACGAAAAAGTCCCCATAGTAACGGTAAGCGCATCTATGAATGTATCGACATTCAGCCACGGCGGTCTATACGCGGTACCGATAACGAGTTGCTTTCCGCCGCTAGAGGTCGAGATCCACATTTGTTCTACTGGCGGGGCCGGTGGGTGGGGCAGCGCGCGGACGATGACGCCTCGCTTCACATAGAAGCCGACGCAGCCGCCGCGCGCGCGCACGTGGCGGCGGCGCAAAATTTAACCTTGATTTGCTTCTTGTACAGACAAAATTTATTTTATGTGATTGGATAGAATAAATAATATTTATGGGGATATCACGAATTTTTTATTTTATTAATCTTCACGCACAATCCCTGACGGGGTAGCCAGAGAGAACAGATCGCCAAGTGTCACGATCCCTACATACTTCTTTCGCTTCTTTCAGATTCATCATCTTCTTCATACATGCACGTCTAGGTATCCGAGTACTCTTGACCCTCCTCTCTTCGAGCAATTTGCTCACATGGTCTTCGAAAGTTAATCTCGGTCTACCTCGACACCTTTTAATATTAACTTTCGCGCTATATATTTTCTTCACCATTCGGTCTTCACTCATTCGCTCAACGTGCCCAAACCATCGAAGCACGCCCTTATCCATTTTGAGACAAGGTCATCTTTCAAACCTGCCATATTGCGAATCTCTTCGTTTTGCTTTCGGTCGGCCATGGTAAGGCCGCACATTTTACGAAGAGATCGCATCTCCACTGCATTCAACCTACTTTTATGCTTCTTCTGGCATACCCAGGTTTCGCTGCCATATAACAAAGTCGGTACCAACACTGCGTTATGTATTGCAAGGCGTGCACTTCTTTTCACAACGCCTTGCCTTTTGGTTAACGCAGTCAGGGCACCATTGACTTTGTTCCCGGCAGCGACATGCCTGTCCACATCTAAATCACATCTTCCATCCCGGCTAAACGCACTCCCCAAGTATACAATTTCATTCACCTGTTCTAGACATTCCTGATTTACCCAAATTTCGCACTTCGTTCTTTCTTCGTCCCTTTAAAATACCAGAACCTTAGTTTTATTAGCATTCAAACGGAGACCATTAATTTCACATTCTTCTTCATACACGTGACAAATGCCTGCAGTTCTGCCTCTGATGGTGCTATAAGCACTGCATCATCAGCATAAAGCAGACAATTTACTTTATGTCACCCAATTTCACACCCAAACAGCTATCTTTCAGCTTCTGTAAACAGCTGTCGAGATACAGTATGAATAGCCAGGAAGACATGACACAACCCTGTTTTACGCCCGTTTGGACGCTAAACATGGGTGACAGGTCATGCCCTACCCGCACTCAGGCTTTACAGTTACAGTAAAGTGACTGCACAGCCCTTAGCAATCGAACATCCACACCATACCCCGGCAACAGTTCCCACATTTTCTTCCTTACAACCTTATCAAATGCTTTCTCAAGATCCACAGAAGCACAGAAAATCTTCTGGTTAGCAGCCAGAAGCTTCTCCGTGATCATGCGGAGAGAAAACATTTGATCCGTGCATCCTCTTCCAGGTCTAAATCGGCATTTTGCCTCCCATAGAAATCTTTCCGATTTCTCTTGCATCCTACGTGTCAAAACCTTCGAGTAAACTTTACTTGCTAAACTGGTCAAGCTGATCGCCCGATAGCACCCGCAGTCATAATGTGAACCTTTACCTTTATATAAAGGCACAATGACCGCGGATCGCCAATTATCCGGAACAGCCCCCGTTCGCCAGCACAAATTGCACAGCAGATGAAAGCTGTCCCAGATGCGTGGCCCACCATACTTGACCATTTCATCAGTAACTCTTTCTAGTCCCGCAGCCTTATCACATTTCAAACTTCTAATCGCACATTCAATCTCTTTCATACTGATGACCTCAGTGTCATCGAGGTCCGAGTCTGGCGTACCAGTCACGGCGTCACCCCCGGATCCCTCACTAAGATCATAACACGCATACATCTCTCTATAAAATTCGCTCCATCGCTGCATGACGTCCGATTTTTCTGAGAGGACGTCTTTGGTTCCCGAAAGCACTTTATTCATTCTTAAGGCTGTCGCAACACTCCGGGTC
Organism: Sericinus montela; assembly: GCA_029286605.1. Taxonomy (NCBI): domain Eukaryota; kingdom Metazoa; phylum Arthropoda; class Insecta; order Lepidoptera; family Papilionidae; genus Sericinus; species Sericinus montela. Next base: position 80,921 of record JAGSMR010000199.1, read on the forward strand.
CTTCCAACCTCTTTCCAGAAGAGTTTGGAGTTATCCTTGAAGTTGTGCGACAACCTTTCGTCCGCTTCCATTCTACTCCTTTCACGCACTTCCTCAATCAATGCTTTCGTGTGAACTTTCTGGAGCTTATATCTTTCTTTCCCCTTCTCTCTCATATCCTTATTATTACTAGAGGCCAAGTAGTCTAACCATGCTTTCTTCTTCTTATTTACAGCTTCTTTCACTTCGTCATTCCACCATGCATCACCCTTTTTACTACTACCTCTTTTCACATTTCCACACACGTCTTCCGCTGCGCTAACCATTCCATCTCTAAGGCTCTGCCATATTTCTTCCACACATTCTTTCCTAACACCAATGCTGTCCAGCTTTTCGGCTACCCTTGCTTGATATTTATTCCTAGTGTCCGCTTCCTGAAGCTTCCAGCTTCGGATGCTACCGACCGACTGTGGTTCTGGTATCGCCGTCCGGTGGCGCCAACCCGCGAACAGACCCCTAAATCTAGTAATCACTAGGTAGTGATCCGTTCCCAGGTGAGCACCTCGGAACACCCGCGTATCCATCACCTGTTTTCGCAGTCGGTCATCCACCAGGAATAAATCGATCATACTTCTCTCATTCTCTCTTGTTCTAGTATACATATGGATTTTCTTGTGACTAAACATAGTGTTTGTCACAAGAAGACCCTTTCCTTGCATACAGCCAGTATAAGCTTGCCAGCATCGTTAACCCTTTTATCGCCAAACATTCCAAGCACCGACTCGTACCCTGGCCGAGCGGTACCAACCCATCCATTCAAATCACCACATACAACAATTCTTTCGTTTCCTCTAACCAAGTCTAGAACTTCTCTTACATTCTCCCAAAACTCCTCCAGCTCAGCTCTGGACGACGAAGCCACCGGCGCATAAACAGCCAAAAGGAATAACTTCGTCAGTCCCAATTTAAAGCGAACCCAGAGAAGTCTCGAGTTCATAACCTCATATTCAGTCATAACATCGACCAACCGAGACGACAGCAGCACCCCCACTCCCTGGCAGGCGCTCTCGCTCTCCGGGACTCCGGACCATATAGCTAACGCCCCGCCAGGGAGCTCTTCAGTACCACTGCCCTTCCGCTTGGTCTCCGACAAACACACGACATCTAATTCTCTTTCTTTCATTATTTCAATCAACTCATTCGTCTTATCTCTCATGCCTCCTCTAACATTCCACGTGCCAACTCTGCACTCCGTCCTCCACCTTCCGCCGTGTCGGGCTATGCGTGACGGGTGGCGGTCCCCATCGCCGCTTTGCGCGCTGCATTTCACACCAACGGGGACGAACTGGTGTGCGTCGCCTTGGGGGGACGCCCTAACCCTCGTTGGCATGGGTGCGCAGCTGTGTAGAATTGCAGCCCTGAAAAGGGCTGGCAGGGGTCGCGACGAGCACGCTTCTACAATGACCCCCACAAATTTTTAAATAGTTATCTATTGAGTAAATTTTCTTGTACCTTAATGTACTCGTATAGTAATTATTGTATGTATGTATTGCAGAACTTAAAAACAAAACGCTAGTGAATCTTTTCAATACATTGATGTTAGAAATTTGTGACAGAACTAACCAGGATATATTATTATTCCACATACGAGTATAGGCATAGTATATTTCATTTGACAGAAATAGAATACTAAAATAGTTCTTAAATAAAAATACAAACACAATTATTAACGACTTACATAAAAATGAACAATAGCAGAACAAGATAATATTTAAAAAATTTAGATAATTATGACTTTTATATTTTATTTCCATTGCTTTCGATGGGGCTATCGGAATGAATTTGTTCCAAAAACCCTCTCGAGATCTATTTCACTTTTTATGCAATAAGACATTGTTCCGTGTTCTCGACGAGTATAAATTTTTCCCTCTTTTGACCATACGTAGCGCCAATCAAATCGCCGAGCGAATTCCTTAGTTCTAAAAAATACATTGCGGTTCAATTTAGTAAACCGTTCGTTTATACAGATGGCTCATGGATTTTCGGAGCGGAGACCTAGACCTTCAGTAGTTAAGGAGCGGCGCACGCGCACGGCCCGCAGCTAAGAGTCGCGCGTGTGCCTGCGCGCCAGCCGCACGACTATGGGACGTGGCTTCGCTAGCCTACTCTGCTCGTCGCGCACAAGACCGACTCGCACACAACCCACTATATCGCGCTCTTCTAGGGATACGCCCAGCTTAGTAGCGCACGCAGTCACAATGTGTAGAACGTTTCCTGCGCCCTCTTCTGGAATGCCTGCGACTTCGATATCATTGTACAGCAGCTGTTGGTCTCGATCATTTAAATCTGCTCTTAAGTCCGCAATAATCGTCTCGAGATCCTGAATTTTGCCGCCGACATTTTTGGACACAATTAGGGTTTGTTGTTCTTCAAGACGGATGTATTTGTTTTCTAATGTATCTTCACACGATTTTATGGATTTACGCAAATCAAACATCTCCTATCGGAAAGATCTAAATTCTTCCCTGGTTTCTCGCAGTTCTGCTCTAAATCTACGAGTTCAAGAGCTAGTTCCGACCCTTTGAAACCTTGCGGCACAGGGCTTTGGGGTTTCTCTTCGCCTTGCTTGATAATATACACGGAATTAAGTCCTCGCACAGGCGTATTCTGATCTGACTTTCGGGGCGTCCGTATTTTACAGTCCGGACACAACCAAGTAGGTTGGACCTGCACACCTTCAGGAACTTTGACGCAGGCCCTGTGTGATCTTCTATCGCATTTAGGACACGTAACGCCCTCTACCGCCGCCATAAACTTTCCGCACGCACTGCACTTCATCGCATTAGTTTAAGTTAAATGCAATGTAATGATGCAGATGATTATCACTAGGTGTCGCCGACTATATATTGTAATTGACACTTTGTAGTTCGAGGGTAAATAGACGATGTACATTAAAGTTATTAATAAAGGTAAAATAAATAAATAAATATCTTCACGCAATTCCCAATACAGGGGTAGACAGAGGTCAAGTCTAGACAATTAAGTCCCTTTGACCCTCCTTCCACCGAAGATATTTTCGGGACAACGTGACAGGTGGTGAGCCTGTCGCCGCCTTTATGTCCAAGCGAACGATGAAATTCGTACATAAGTTTTTGAAAAACTCATTGGTACTGCCACCTGGGGATCGAACTCGGGTCTCTCGACTCGAAATTCCGACCACCCAACAACTCGGCTATCGTGACTAAACAATAAATAAATTAATATAGGTACCTCTTATATTTCACTTTTAGATAATTTATTTCAATTTTTTTTCACCACAATCCTTAAGCACGTACAAATGATTAATTTATTAACATATGCACCAGTTTTTAAAGTCCAGAAAAAATGTTTCAAAACATCGATATCACAACTTTACACTTAGATATTAATTTTTATTTCGCGACAAGCTTTGCGTACTTCTAGTAGCACTGACATCCGCAACGTCACTTTTCCTTATCCTGTGACATCTTTCGAGGATGAGTAGTATAGTCACCGGTTCTCATGGTTTCCATAGGTTCCGTATTCATAGGTAAAGTTTATATATATATATATATATATATATATATATATATATATATATATATATATACAGGTGGTGAGCCCATCGCCATCTTTATGTCCCAGCCAACGACATAATTCGTGCATAAGTTTTTGAAAAACCGATTGGTACGAGCCTGCCACCTAGGGATCGAACTCGGGTAAATAGGTAAAGTGATTTTATATATTGACCCATAACACTTTTACAACTTTGACTGGAATCTGAGTGTTATCGCCACCTACATTGATTCTTGTTCAATAACAAAAGTGCCTCAGCTACTTACTTTGGCACCAGAGCAATGTATGTGATGGTTGTCCATATCTATGTATCTGCATGTTGCACGAATATGATTCATTATATATATATATATATATATATATATATATATATATATATATATATATATATATATATATATATATATATATATATATATATATATATATATATATATATATATATATATATATATATATATATATATATATATATATATATATATATATATATATATATATATATATATATAAATACTTGGCTTGGACATAGAGACGGCGACGGGCTCACCACCTGTCATATTGTCTCAAAAAAATCTTCGGTGGAAGGTGGTTCGTTCGAAGGGACTTCATTGTCTAGACTAGACCTTTGTTTACCCTTGTATTGGGAATCCCGTGAAGATATTTAATTATTTAATTTTTTGATATCAGAAAAATTACATAAAATAAATGTAAGGTTCACACCATTAATATTTTTCCTTTAGATCCCTTTAGAAACTTCTCTTAAATGACCACAAGATTTTTGTACTCGTTGTATATAAGGGCAAATATGTTCTTTTAATATTTCTTGTTAAAACTTTAGTGACTATATTTTCGAAGTTAACGTTAGATAATATATTTTCAATCATCTCATTTTGTATTATTTGCATTTCCTGAAGGTGTTTTGTGTGAAGAAATTTCTAAAGAGAGATCTTACGTCTATGTCAGCTCTTACGATTTATAAATTAATTAATAATTATAAACTAATTCATTTTTTATTATATATTATCTAAAGTTGTTATTGAAAAGTTACTTCGCAACATTCCTCAAGCAAATATAAAAAGGTATATGTTACCTGGTCTGAAGAGAAGAAGAGCACCACCCTCGCTCCCACAGATGCGTGCACTAATTCCACTGTATGCACCACCACCACTACACTCAAACCAGGTAACATATACCACCAACGAAAACGCGACACGTATTTCGCCTCAAAACAAGGCATTATCGAGCGAGTTGACCGCAGATTCTGCGGTCAACTCAACTCTTCTTTCAATATCACTCTCACACTTTCCATCTCTTGTGAACTTTGAACCCAGATACACAAACTCAATCACCTGTTCAATTTGTTCATCTCCAATCACTATATTGCAGTCTGTCATGACCTCATCTCTTTCAAACACCATTAATTTCGTCTTCTTTACATTCATCTTCATCCCCTTTCTAACAAAAGCTTCACTCATAGCAGTTACCATCTCCTGCAACTCCTCGGCTGAAGACGCAAGTAATACTTGATCATCAGCATAGAGAAAACATTTGACGAGTAACTCATTCATTCTCAACCCACTTTCATTCTCTTTTAAATCTGTCAAGCAATTGTCCATAAACAGATTAAACAGCCACGGTGACGCTACACATCCCTGTCTAACACCTTTTTCTTTTATGTATTATTTATATGTTGGTAATATTGTCATAATCAACAAACCCATGACAAGAACCAAGCCAAAAATTTTTTATATAATTTTAAAATAATCCTTAAAATTTCGAAACTATCTTCCCTTGTGATCTTCACTATTGTGATTTAACCGTGGATATTTTAAAAGCCAATATTTATACAGCCCTCGTCTATGAATGACGATTCTTAATTTTAAAATAATCCTTAAAATTTCGGAACAGTTTTCCCCTGTGGAGATATTCAATATTTTTTGACCGTAGATATTTTAAAAGCCAATATTTATACAGGCCTGTTACCCTCGTCAATGATTGACTATGCAATAAGCACAATTCCAGTTATAATATTTTCGATAAAAATGGGTTAGAAAAAGAAAACTAAAAAGCAGACAGCTCCTATTTTTTAAATAAACAATCGAGTAACGTATCATAATTTAATAAAAACGAAGAAGAAATAAAATAATGTTTTCGCTGCCTGGCTTGAAAGACAAGTATCACTCTCGCGGGTCGTATTTAAAAATATAAGGTTTTTTTTATGATTTGATGCATCGTTTCATATCGTATGTAAAACGTAGATAGGGTACCAAAAACACTTGATTGAAAACACAAATACAAAAAAAATTAATCTATTCAAATATTTGTGAGTATATAAATCTATTAATAATGATGTGTGCGTATCATTATTATATTTTTATTGGAGCAATATATTGTTATAATACGATAACGACCTCAGCAGAAGAGTGGCGCACAGAACGTTCCGAGGTATCGCCAGCACTAAGGTCCTGGGTTCGATTACTGGTCGGGTCAATTTAAAAGACACAAGTCCTTTAAACCCATATTTCACGTTAATTAATTTATTTTATATGGTATAAATTATTAAGGTAAGTTATCTTACTGATAGTCAATCTAGTCCTTTTAAATCAAATCTTTTAATTAATTCATCGAAATAAGCGTACCCATTCGTTTGTTGGAACAAGTTTACTCTGACGGAGAAGAAATAGGCGAAAGAAACTTAATGTCCAAGCCAATGATGCAATTCGTACTTAAGTTTTTGAAAAACCCGTTGGTAAGAGCTTGCCACTTGGGGATCGAACTCAGGTCTCTTGACTCGAAATTCCGACCACCCAATCACTCGGCTATCGTGACTTTAGTAGTTAAATGGTATATGTAACTCAGAATTTAGATCCTACTATTATAATATTATGAATTTTATACTGTAGCGAGATTTAATAAAATCCAGACTGATAATCTGGCCTAAGCGATTTGACGCCTTGTTAAATACACAAAATTTCGTTTTCAGAAATACGAGTAATTTCTCAGAGCCTTTAAGGCAGCGTTCAGTCCGTTAAGACTAAGCGAGATTTCACGTGGATCTAAGATACTAACTGTTCGGCAATTTTAGATAAATTTTCATGGTTCAGACTTTGCTTTCAGCAAACATGTTTTGAATGAAACAATATTAATCGTCTAATATCTTACCAATTTTTAATATTTGTCTTCAGCCATCATACTTAACAGGGTAGTCAGAGAGAACAGATTACCATGAGTTACCATCCTTAAATATCACTTTCGCTTCATTTAGTTTTATCACTCTTCCCCTTTCGGAGAAATTTGCTCACATGCTCTCAAAAGTGAGTGGGTATTAGCTCGACGGTACCTTTCATTGTTTACTTTCGTGCTGTACATTATCTTTATAATTAATTACTCTTCATTCGCTAGTAGCACGAACGAAGCACGAAACATGTCTTTTGAATCATAATCAAATACTGATCTGTGTCGAGGTCGAACAATATAGCTTATTATACAAGTTTATAAAGTTTTTGTTCAGCAAATATTACAGCATATTGCAGAATTGCAGCTGGGGCTTTATTCGCTCGTCAAGCTTGAGCTAGCATTATCCTTTGTCATGACATTTTTCTTTTATTTGATCGCGTTTTTCTAGATCATGAGGCCAGAAACAATTTATGTGTTAGCGCAGTCATCAAGTTTTTATGTTTTGCATGAAAGAAATTAGCATTTGGATATTATTTCACCTCTTACTTACTTACTTATCTTCACGCACAATTCCGGACGGGGTAGCCAGAGAGAACAGATCGCCAAGTGTCACGATCCCTACATACTTCTTTCGCTTCTTTCAGATTCATCATCATCTTCATACATGCACGTCTAGGTATCCGAGTACTCTAGACCCTACCCTCTTCGAACAATTTGCTCACATCGTCTTCGAAAGTTAGTCTCCGTCTACCTCGACATCTTTTAATATTAACTTTCGCGCTATATATTTTCTTCACCATTTGGTCTTCACTCATTCGCTCAACGTGCCCAAACCATCGAAGCATGCCTTTATCCATTTTTGTGACAAGGTCATCAAACAAAGGAATATGGCAGATATTCCGAATCTCTTCGTTTCACTTTCGGTCGGCCATGGTAAGGCCACACATTTTACGAAAAAGTCGGTACCAACACTGCTTTATGTATTGCAAGGCGTGTACTTTTCACTACGCCTTGCCTTTTGACTAACGCAGTCAGGGCACCATTGACTTTGTTTCCGGCAGCGACACGCCAGTCCACATCTAAATCACATCTTCCATCCCGGCTTAACGCACTCCCCAAGTAAACAATTTCATTCACTCAATTTACTTATCTAGATTATATCTAGTATTAACGTAACAATAACTTTTTGGAAAATAATTTTCAAATGTTTTACTAAGTTCCACGGTGGTACATATTTCTGTCTTAATATGTATGTATGAAAATATATAACTTATACAAAGTTTACTCGTATAGTACTGTTAGACTACGACGACGGTAGGCTTAACACCTGTCATGATGTTCTCAAATGAGCTTTGCTGAAAAATGGGTTGAAAAGACTTCATTGGCTAGACCTCTTTCCACCACAGTATTAGGTAATTGCGTATAGGAAAAAACAATGACATGTTAAACAATCATACCAATTGTGTGGCATGGGCCGGTGACGACAGCATAAGATCGTGTCAGCACAAGATTATGTCTTTTTCGAGGTGGTCGTAACCGGCGGCTGAGGGAAATGAGCCTTGAATACTGAAATAATGACTCAGCAGATATCGTGATAACTATCTTCACATATACCAGACCAAAATTAAGTATATCAGCACGGGCAACAACGTCCAAAGGGCCAGGGGTCTGTTACTGCCATTGCCAATCCGCTTGCCAAAAGTGGCTATCATGGCAAATCCTCATTATATTAGAGGTCTATGACAACTCAAAAGCTATCCTTTGTGTAGTGATTCTTTGTTTCTTTCGAAGCTAGAAGTTTCGCAAGAGGCATACATTCGTGTGTCGAATATGAAAGTTTGTACTCGAGTAATAGGAAAATAAATATCTTCACGCTATTCCCAATACAGGAGTGACAGAGACATATTCTAGACAATTAGGTCCTTCGAGCCACCATCCACCGAAGACATTTTTCGGGACAACGTGTAAGTGGTGGTGAGCCCGTCGCCGTCTTTATGTCTAATCCACCGATATAGTCGTACATAAGTTTTTGAAAAAACCCATTGGTATAGGCGGCCACCAGGGGATAGAACTCGAGACATCTGACTCGAAATCCGATCACCCAGCCACTCGGCCATCTTAGTTTATATATACATCGTGGCTGTACTTCATATGCATATACATAGATATTAATCTAGCTCACCACCTGTCACGTTGTCGCAAATAAGCTTCGGCAAAAGGAAGATCGCAACGACTTAATTCTGTAGATCTCTGTCTACTACAGTATAAAAAAAAGTTGCAAAAAATGACCTGTAGTGGACTGTTGGAGCCATTACGTACATGCTATGTAAACACCCACACACGTCAACAACTACCGACCGAGATTCCAAACAAAACGGAGTTAATTGATGGTAACTCAATTCAAAAGCCCTAGCAATCAACAACTGTCAAGTAGATTAATATGAGCAGATTTAATATTAACTCACTTGTTGGGCTTTCACAAATTTCCACGAGAAGATTACGCAAATCAAAGAACACCGAGTGAAGAGATTAGAAAGGAATACGTACAAAGAATAATAAACTCCTATGAAAGTCATATTATAATTTGTTAAACACGATGAAAATGCTTATTAGGTAAAGTTCAAACGGGCAACATAAAGAGAGAGTATACGATAGTTTCAGCTTTTATATGTGATTAAGTTATTCACGATAGCCAAGTGATCGGGTGATCGGAGTTCGTATCAAGAGACCCGAGTTCGATTCCCAGGTGGTAGGCTCGTACTATTGAGATTTTTCAAAATTTATGTACGATTTATGTCGTTGGACATAATGAGATCGACAGGCTTTTCACCTGTCAACACTCCAAAATTCTTCGGTAAGAGGAGGGATGAAAAGATTTAATTGTTTGAATTTCTGTCTACCACTGAATTAAGAATAACATGAAGACATTTTTTTTAATTCTTTCTGTAGGCGTAGAAAGAGACCATTATAGATAAAGGGTATAACTTAAAGGCTATATAACTTAAAAGATAGATGGCAAGTAACTACTTTAAAAAAATACCAGAGCAAATAAATGCAATCAAAAGTCACGATAGCCGAGTTGTTGGGTGGTTGGAATTTCGAGTCGAGAGACCCGAGTTCGATCCCCAGGTGGCAGTACCAATGAGTTTTTCAAAAACTTATGTACGAATTTCATCGTAGGCTTGGACATAAAGACGGCGACGGGCTCACCACCTGTCACGTTGTCCCGAAAATATCTTCGTGGAAGGTGGGTCAAAGGGACTTAGTTGTCTAGATTTGACCTCTGTCTACCCCTGTATTGGGAATTGCGTGAAGATATATTTTTTTTTATGTAAGTCGATATTGAGTAATCTTCTTTACAGTAGAGGCACATGGCCTTCTACAGACTGCTATATTTGTTTTCCGAGTTAATTGGTATTCTATACTGCCGACAAACTGTGTTTGTGACAAACTGTGTGACAAACAGCTTGGAAGATTTTAAATGTAAACATAAACATGTACTTAGCTATGAAAATAAATAAATAAAAAAAATATTCGACCGGGAATCGAACCCGAAACCTTAGAGCTTTTATTCAAATCAGACAGAAGTTTTATTCAAATCATTAATTTTGATGTCCTGGTTGCCTATTTGGTAGTCACCCTGACTTAGTTGTTAAGAGTTGGTTTGAATCCTGCTTGAGGCAAATTTGTGTAATGAATATAAATATATAAATAAAATAAATAAATATCTTCACGCAATTCCCCATACAGGGGTAGACAGAGATCTAGTCTAGACTCTCCAGGCAGTCCATTGTGGTATTCAAACAATTTCAATCGAGGAAAGCAATAGTTTTTGCCTCATACATTCATAAGAAAACATATCTTGACGCAATTCCCAATACAGATATACAGAGGTACAGGTAGACAGAGGTCTAGTCTACAATAAATTCCCTTTGACCCCTTCCACCGAAGATATTTTCGGGACAAAGAGACTGGTGGGTCGCCGTCTTTTTGTCCAAGCCAACGATATAATTAGTACATAAGTTTTTAGAAAACCTATTACTAAGAGCCTGCCACCTGGGGATCGAACTCGGGTCTCTTAACTCGAAATTCCGACCACCCACCCACTCGGCTATCGTGACACTGTAATGAATATGAAACTTATTACTCGAGTAATGGATGTTTATATATATAAATATTTATCTAACCATGTCAGTATATTCTATCGTTTGGTTGGACACAAAGACGGTAACAGACTCACGACCTGTCACGCTTAATCGCACAAATAAGCTATGACAAAAAGTGTATCGCAGGAAATTGTCTAAACCCTCGACTACCCTAGTATTTGGCGATATGCAGGCAATCGTAATACATCGGGACTCAGGATCTGCTGCCCATACAGCTTCTTCTGCGCTTCTTACCAGTCTGTGGGCTCTTGGCCCGAAGGTTCTAGTTACCTTTCGTGGTCACTTTCTTAAATTCATCTCACAACTTTGTGGCTGTCATTCCGTCTAAATCAGTATATTAACTAAATCAATATTTTAATAACATTTTTTTTTGTTTAATAACATAAAAAGTTCAGCTTAACTTATGTGCTTTAAAAAATCAATTAAAAATTGTGTAATAAATATTTTTATTAAAATCCCTTTAATCTTTTTGCTTGAATATATGGACAAATGTGTTAATTAAATTGAATTGAATTAACACATTTGTCCATCAATTTGAAAGCTTCTGAGTTCGAGATTAACGCGAGGATATATTTTCAGGCAGCATCTGGTAATTCATTCATTACCTACTTTAATATATACATTATCTTGGTTATTTTTCATTGTTTCTTAAAATGTTAGTGCAGCATAAACAAAATGACGCAAGTAAAATGAAAAGCGAGAATATCGCTGCGTTTCGGGACAATACATATTGCAATCGTGCGCTACGCCACTTTAACGTAGAATTGCTACGAACATGTTATCCTCAAAGTGAACAACACAAAGAAAGAATTTAATTTGCTTTACAAATGCAATCGTGGACAAATTATTTTGAGTTCAAAGTTTATTTAAAACTAATGTATGCCCGCGATTTTTATTCTCGCATGTTTCGTTAATTTCCTGAAGTAAAGGTGTATTACTCAAAAAAATAAAAAAATAAATTTAAAAACAAAAAAGAAACAAAATGATAAATCAATATTTAATGCTTAACTCAAATTTCATGAGAGAATTTTGAAATATGAAACTTAGACAGTTGAAGTACATTCGTCTTGAATATCCTTGATCACTGTTACTACTCCACCATACTGTAAATGGATTTTGAAGTCGGTAAAAATCAAATAAATCTAAAATTGTCTTTAGAACGCCCTTAGATATACCTTTAAAACGCCCTGTTCGATACAGATATGGTTTTAAAAGTTAATACGCCCATAGCATACGGCCGAAATTAAATAAAATGACAGTAGCCATAATAGCGGAGTGGCTGGGTCATTGGAATTCGAAATAGGAGACTCCAGATTCGAATTAGGTCTCTCGAGAAATAAGTATTTTCGAAACTTGTGTACGATTTTGGTTGGTTGAACAGGGCTTGAAAACTAGGACAACAACATGCTCTCTCACGTTGTCCTAAATAAGTTCATACTACAATCATTCAATCAAGACATATCGTTGGCTCGGACATAAAAGAAGGTGACAGGCTCGCCACCAGATACGTTGTCGTGTGTGTGTTCAGTGGAAAGGACTTAATCGGATTTATGAAGAATGACGTGAAGAAATTTTTTTTTATTAATTTAAAGATTACAATCAAGGAATTGACAAACTAGAAATCATTACATATAATTCAATATAAAAAATGTATATGTAAATCTATATGGTATGTAGGGATCGAACACTTAGCGATCTGTTCTCTCTGGCTACCCCGTCAGGGTTTGTGCGTGAAGATAAGTAAGTAAGTTAGCAATTAAATAAACAAAAAAGAATTAAAATATTATAAGATAATCGATAATAGAGTATTGATAGATTTTATTTTACTGTATATACTCTATGATTAAATCACATTTAGATTGTGCAAGACCATTTTATACTGATATCTCCATAATAATGAATTTTTACAAAGTGTGTAACGTCTCAGTCTATTAACTATCCTACTAATGTAAAAACATGTGTCCAAAATAAAAGGAAATAAGAAATTTTAACTAGTTGACTGCAGCTCAGTACACTAGTTCTGTACACAGTAAAGTAAAGCTTAATTTGCCCGACTATCCGCAACATAGGTTCGTTGCGCACGATGCAATTGTGTTGCGGGTACACAATGAACTTTTGTCATATATTTTAAGCTCAACATGTTATGAGATATATTTTGTAAATGCCTCGAATATTTTACCAAAACTGAATACTGTTTTATTGTTTTAAGAGGTATGGTAGCTAGTTAATGCAATCAGCTGGGCAAAAGTTACCCTCTTATTATAATTTTTGAGAGGTTGCTCCAGCAAAAATATCGCTGTTCGAGCTAAGATTCAAAGAATAAAAAAAATCAAAGAAACTTAGGAGTTTAAGCATAAATAATTCGAAGTATTTTCATTAACATAAGGTAATGACTTCAATGAGACGAGATCTAGTAGCGGTAATAATGAGATAGCACGTAAAATCAAAGCCTTAGTATCCATTACGACGACGGTGACCCATGACGTAATTACCTGGGATAAATTTTCATTAAAATTAATAACAATCAAGTCCATAAATGGCTGAGAAAGTACTGCGGGAGCCAAAAGCTAATGATATTTTACGATCTTGATATCTTAAACAGAGAAATGTACTTGCCCAAATATTACAGTTAAATAATGTTTAAATGTAATTAATTGTTTAATAATATTAATATTATAAAAAAGTTAAAGCTTGTTGCTTTAACACCCACACTCTCCATTGAAGATCACGAATTCCTTCTTTAGTTTAACCATTGAGATGAAGGCGGTAATTGGAGAAAATACCAATTCATTTAAGTTTAACGTATTCATATTTTTACAAAAAAACAACACAATCCTATTCTCTATGTCTCTCTCTCTCTCTCTATTGTTCATATGATGATGGTCCTGCTTTGGAAACTAAGGTTTGGGCTTTCTAATCCCGCTAGGAGCAAACATTAGTGTGATGGCTTTATATGTTTGTATAATTATTTGTCTATGTAGGTATATAACGGCGATAGGATCACTGCCTGTCATGTTGTCCCATAGAAGTGTAAAAAGTGGGTCTTAAGAACTAAATCTCGATCGAGACTCTACCTCTGTCTACCCCATTGTTAAATGGTGAAGGTACAAAAAATATTTACTCTCTTAAAACATTCCGATCGGGTAAATACTCTTTTTGCGCAGTCGTGTGATAACAGAATTTGCAAAACGAATTTACATGTAAATATGTTAAACTCTAAATTGAAATTTTATTGCTCCCTGCATCTTGCGACTATTCGCATTCGGCCGGTGGGGCGGTCGCTCCTGTCGCCGCATTGCAGAATGCATGGACTGTAACGGAACATTATTTTTGGAATGGTCATTTTGTTACATTCATACCTTACTCGGCAAAAATGCAATATTTAGATTATATATAGAGATTTAGATTATATATAGAAAGATAGTCCAGTTTGGCATATATTCTTCAAAAATTAAGCGGTTGCCTGAGTCAATACCTCCCTCTGACTTATATTTATACTTAAAATTGGAGTGTCTGCTTGTAATATTGAAATAACAGTTACTACATATATATGAATATATACGGTACATACACCAAAATAATATTTTTTTACAATTTTTGTCTATCTGTCTGTTTAATCCGGCGTATCTCTGAATCGGCTGGGCCGCTTTTAACTGGACTTTCACTTACAGATAGCATAATTTTAACACGGGTTCCGCGTTAAGTGTTAAACTGCGGGCAATGCCGCGAGGGGCAGCTACTTCTATATATAATAATATCTTCACGCCATTCCCAATACTCAATAGGCGTCTAGACAATTAAGTCCTTGCAACTCTCCTTCTATCGAAGACATTTTTTGGGACAAGGTGACGTGGTTGTGAGCCCGTCGCCGTCTTAATGTCTATGCCAATGATATAATTCGTACTTTCGACTCGGATTCCGATCACCCTATCTCTTGGCTGTCAACACTATTTTTAATTTTAGTATAGTCTTTCATTCTTTTCCCATAAAATAAACTCCTTTTATTTAGCTGACTCTGCTCTCTGACACACAGTCATCTTTTTTTTTTAGAATAGGGAGGCAAACTAGCCTCACGTGATGGAAAGTGATAACCGCCGCCCATGAACATATGCAATACTGGAGGAACAGCAGATACGTTGCCGGCCTTTTACGATACCCAAGGAAAGAGCAGGTGATGGTATATTCTAATGCCGTTACCACACAGCGTAGTAATTCACCAGAATAGTATTTAATATTCATATTATTTACTTATATACGATAGGCTCACCATTTTAGAAATAAGCATTAGCAAAAACTACATACAAAGGACTTCATTGTCTAGACCTCTGGCTACTGCTTATTGAGATAAAGATTGAAGATGTAAATATAAATAAATCGTATATGTTAACCATTCAATAACATTACAAGTATTGTTGACATAACGACATATCAATCTACTAAAGACAAAGATCAACACAATCTGATATTAAACTTTGTTTGTGAAAGGCTTTGACCTGGCAAATGTTTGCTTGGCAATTACGAACAGTTGGCCACGAGATACGTAAAAATATTAGGTTCACTGACAATTTTACGCGATATTTATTCGATACATGTTTCTTCATCTAGTTAAGAAGATATTCATGGGATTACGGAAAGTTTTTCATGTACTTACGTACTTATATAGATCTTTCCGTTAAGGAGGATGACAGAATTGCCGTTTGGCGAGGGGATTTGTGATGCCAGTACCAAACACCTGGTAGAGTAGATGATGCTACCGGTATGCGTCACCGGTCTTCTTAGTTTTGATCACGTCGATATTTTGGCCCGCCATATTTTAATAGCTATTGTCATTAACAAGCCTTTTCCCCCAGTCGTCCTTTATTACAACTTTGGCTACAGAGAGGGTGGTTATTCTGACGCTGCTACTAGACGGCAGAACGTTAATTTTTTCGCGTAGACATTAAAGTGAAAGCTTTAAGATCTTTGTTAAGAACGAATTGCGCTATATAATGTTAAATAATTGCAAAAGGTATCTGCTTTCCACGTAGGTGGTTGTCTGTAGCACACATCTAATTAACTTTTAATCACAAAAAACCCCTGCATGACTCGCTTTAAAAATATTAAAAATGTATCATAATATACTGATATATTAAAATATAAAAATATGATATATATTTTCATATATCAGTATGATATATAAAAAATTCACGATAACCGAGTGGTTGGGTGGTCGGAATTTTGTGTCGAGAGACCCGATTTCGATTCCCAGGTGGCAGGCTCGTACTAATGGGTTTTTAAAAACTTATGTACGATTCATATCGTTGGCTTGGACATAAAGACGGCGACGGGCTCACCACCTGTCACGTTGTCCCGAAAATATCTTTGGTGGAAGGTGACTCGAAGGGACGTAATTGTCTAGCCTAGACCTCTGTCTACCCCTGTGTTGGAAATTGTGTAAAGATATTTATATTTATTTATATATGAAAGAGACGTAGAGAGATCGAAGTTTGAAATATGAATAAACATGTGTGTAGAATTGATGACTCTTATTGTAGAAGTTGGGAAATTCCGACCACCTAACCACTCGGCTATCGTGACTTTTTTTTATTAAATTTATTTTCCTCGTAATATTTTAATTTACTTTTTTATCTTAACGTCATTTCCCATATAGGGGCAGCCTGGTATCTAGACTATGAAGTCCTTTCGACCCAATTTTCATCGAAGCTTATTTGGGACAATAATTTTTCTATTTACTTAATTTTTATTACAACAAAATTTATTAACTTTCTTTCAAATGAATAATAGACTGGGTCAGAGCTAGGCTTAGCCGGGTTTAGCATTACATAAAATTCATTAAGATCTCTTTTCTTATTGAAATGTCCTAGACAAATGATATCAAGGTTTATCTTGAAAGCTATAACAACATTGGTATTTTAAATTGAGCCAACTAAATGAAAATTTCGTTTTTAGAATTCTTTTGTTCACCTCTTCTTTTAAAATTTAATTTAAATAAAAATGTTTTGATATTAAATTTTTGATTTTATGATCAAAAAACAGAGTATATTTGCGGATAAATTTTGGAGAATATCTCCTGCGTAGAAATCAACAGCACAATATAACGTTTAATATTAAAATTGATATCGTGTTTTTCCGCGGAATAAGTGATATTTATTACCTTTTTATATAATTAAAGAGTAAATATGTGTACCTCCTCTCGCAAGGATAAGAACCAGTTGTTTTGGGTTCATATCTAGGACGAGACTCGATATGGAGTCAGAGGGACCAGCTTACTGAATTGTCCGCCGCTACCAAGTTTTCTAATGTGAAGACATAGATTTTGCCACAAATGAACAATAATAACGCCAAAAAGGGTACAGATGAATTGTCTGGCTTTAAGAGTTAAGCAAGAAAAAGAGAGAAAATAGCGGACTGGGCCACAGGTTACCACACATCGCAGAAGAACAAGATGCCTCAACTTTTAGATGGTATTCTGCGAGATCGTGATCCTGTGGTCCATGCATGAAGCATGTTTAAAATACTTTTATAATAGTAAATTTAGAATTTTAGATTAATGTTTTTATAAGTCAACGAATTATCCTAATCAAGATAGTTAATAAACTCAGGCACATAGTTCGTATAGTATCACGTCAAACCCATACTGAGATAGACATAGGTCCAGAGAATTAAGTCTTTTCGACCCATCTTTTACTGAATAAATTTTTGGGACTACATGACTGGTGTACCTGTTAGGTCTTTTTGTCGAAGCCAACGATATGAATCGTACATGAGTTTTGAAAAAACCCATCATTACGATACTTGGGGATCCAACTCGTCTTTTGACTCGAAAATCCGATCACCCAATCACTCGTCTATCGTGACTGTACAAAGCGTTTTTTTTTGTGGAAATTCATTATTATAGAGATGTTAGATTAAAATTGAATAGTGTAAACAATATATTCGAATAGTAACAAACGTCCAACATGCAAGATGCATTTTGAATAAAAAAAGTACTATATCATATTTTTAAAAATATAAAAATATGATATATATTTTCATATATCAGTATGATATATAAAAATTCACGATAACCGAGTGGTTGGGTGGTCGGAATTTTGTGTCGAGAGACCCGATTTCGATTCCCAGGTGGCAGGCTCGTACTAATGGGTTTTTAAAACTTATGTACGATTCATATCGTTGGCTTGGACATAAAGACGGCGACGGGCTCACCACCTGTCACGTTGTCCCGAAAATATCTTTGGTGGAAGGTGGCTCGAAGGGACTTAATTGTCTAGACTAGACCTCTGTCTACCCCTGTGTTGGAAATTGTGTGAAGATATTTATATTTATTTATATATGAAAGAGACGTAGAGATCGAAGTTTGAAATATGAATAAACATGTGTGTAGAATTGATGACTCTTATTGTAGAAGATGGGAAATTCCGACCACCCAACCACTCGGCTATCGTGACTTTTTTTTTATTGAATTTATTTTCCTCGTAATATTTTAATTTACTTTTTTATCTTAACATCATTTCCCATATAGGGGTAGCCTGGTACCTAGACTATGAAGTCCTTTCGACCCAATTTTCATCGAAGCTTATTTGGGACAATAATTTTTCTATTTACTTCATTTTTATTATAACAAAATTTATTAACATTCTTTCGAATGAATAATAGACTGGGTCAGAGCTAAGCTTAACCGGGTTTAGCATTACATAAAATTCATTAAGATCTCTTTTCTTATTGAAATGTCCTAGACAAATGATATCAAGGTTTATCTTGAAAGCTATAACAACATTGGTATTTAAAATGGAGCCAACTAAATGAAAATTTCGTTTTTAGAATTCTTTTGTTCACCTCTTCTTTTAAAATTTAATTTAAATAAAAATGTTTTCATATTAAATTTTTGATTTCATGATCAAAATACAGAGTATATTTGCGGATAAATTTTGGAGAATATCTCCTGCGTAGAAATCAACAGCCCACTATAACGTTTAATATTAAAATGAATCTCGTGTTTTTTCTCAGAATAAGTGATATTTATTACCTTTTTATATAATTAATGAGTAAACATGTATACCTCCTCTCGCAATGGTAAGAACCCGTTGTTTTGGGTTCATATCTAGGACAAGACTCAGCTATATGGAGTCAGAGTGACCAGCTAACTGAATTTTCCGCCGCTACCAAGTTTTCTAATGTGGAGACATAGATTTTGCCACAAATGAACAATAATAACACCAAAAAGGGTACAGATGAATTGTCTGCCTTTAAGAGTTAATCAAGAAAAAGAGAGAAAATAGCGGACTGGGCCACAGGTTACCACACATCGCAGAAGAACAAAATGCCTCAACTTTTAGATAGTATTCTGCGAGATCGTGATCCTGTGGTCCATGCATGAAGCATGTTTAAAATACTTTTATAATAGTAAATTTAGAATTTTAGATTAATGTTTTATATAAGTCAAAGCATTATCCTAATCAGGATAGTTAATAAACTCAGGCACATAGTTCGTATAGCATCACGTCAAACCCATACTGAAGTAGACACAGGTCCAAAGTCTTTTCGACCCATCTTTTACTGAATACATTTTTAGGACTACATGACTGGTGTACCTGTTAGGTATTTTTGTCGAAGCCAACGATATGAATCGTACATGAGTTTTGAAAAAACCCATCATTACGATACTTGGGGATCCAACTCGTCTTTTGACTCGAAAATGAATTTCGAATTGTCTCGAAATTGACTCGAGAATCCGATCACCCAATCACTCGTCTATCGTGACTGTACAAAGCTTTTTTTGTGGAAATTCATTATTATAGAGATGTTAGATTAAAATTGAATAGTGTGAACAATATATTCGAATAGTAACATACATCCAACATGCAAGATGCATTTTGAATAAAAAAAGTACTATATCATATTTTTAAAAACTATGTACAATATATTTTAAATATAAATAAAAAACTTTACGATTTGCCATCGAAGATTAATCAGAGTAATTACCTGTCTAGACGAGAAACACAAGCAGTACATTAGAGTCATTAACTGATTGATGGACTGTTAAAACAAAATTAAATTACAATCGATAATTTACTATTGCTGAGTTGTGTGAATTGGAATTCGAGTTAGTAGACCCGAGTTTGATCCCCAGAAGGAGAGACTATACTAATGAGTGTTTTTAAGCTTATGGACAATTTGAATTGTTATCATGAATTACTAGGACGCCGACTATCTCGTTGCCTTAATATGGGTCCAAAACATTACAATTTTCTCTTTCTTGTGGATGTCGTAAGAGGTTACTATGGGAGAGGCCGTAAATAAAAAATAAAAAAAGATAACAGGGGTAGACAGAGGTCTATCTAGACAATTAAGTCCCTTTGACCCACCTTTCACCGAAGATATTTTCGGGACAACGTGACATGTGGTGAGACTGTCGCCGTCTTTATGTCCAAGCCAACGATATAATTCGTACATAAGTTTATTTTTTTTGAAAAACCCATTGGTACGAGCCCGCTACCTAGGGATCGAACTCAAGTCTCTCGACTCGAAATTCCGACCGCCCAACCACTCGGCTATCGTGACTTTTCTGAAATGTATTAAATCAAAATTCACATGCAAGGATTCTAGTACTGCGATTGCCAACGCGCTTTCATGAGGATCATGGCAAACCCTCTTTTTCGAGGAAGACATTTGTCCTGCAGTTGACTTTTACACGCCGTTATGATGATCATCGTGAATCTACCACTGTGATGTCGGACGGAGAAGAAACAGGCGAAAGATTCTCTGTAGGCTTCGTTACTTTTTTTACTTATTACTTTACATTTTTTATTTATTTTGATATGTACTTTTTTTAAATTTTTAACATAATATATGATTCTTTCTTCTTAATTCTGAAACAGCTCGAGAAGATTTAAACAGTCCATAACCATCTTCTCATCCTCTACAGGTGTTGCAAATGTTCATGGGATTCATAGATTCTGTACCATCAAGTGAGCCTGTGACTTATATGCAGAGGTCTAGAAAATTGAGTTTGAGAAGTAGATCAATCCTTTTTCCAAGTACTCTTGTTTCAAATTCCGTTATCTTTGCTCCCCCTGTATTTTGATGCTGAAATATCTTCTATTCCAGAAACCGCGTGTCACAGTTAGTCTTATCTTCATCTGTTCATAAAGTTTATTCCTTTTAATATTTCGATTGGAAACGACCATCACAAATTTAATTTCACCAGAGAATTGTACTTAATGAAGACGTAATAACTTTTTCATTACGAACGACAAGACCGATCCAAATTAGTTTTCGTGTAGTCGAGTGTTAAATCAATTGAGACAATTCCACCACTCTTTATTGATTTCTCGTAATGATTGATAACTCTTCTTTTTGGTAATTGCTTCGAAAATGAGTTTGTTTACTTGTAATAAATATTTTTATTTCAATAAATTTTGATATTCATGATATCTGTGACCTGTTATGAATAATTTAATTAATATTTTTAATTAACTATTAATCATTAATCAATTAAGTTTATCACTTTTTACCTAAGAACCCATGGATGATATTCGAAAAAAAAATATAAATTAAAGACATTTTGGAGTCACAAATCCCATTAACAAAATACAAATCAACGATGTTAAGATTATTGGAAAAGAAGACGTTAACGGCAATGACTATCTATTTAATATGTGCAAAACAATATCTTTAAATATAGCAGCGGCGCTTAACGCGAATAGTCTCTGTAATTCGCTATCCGATAGCCCAGCGTGGCAATTATAGCACCACTTAATGGGAGAGGCCTATTTGTTTCGCGATACAAAAATTCTAAAAAAAAAAGATTTTATTACACAATTATATTGCACCATTCCGATTATATATACGTACATACTTTTAGTTAGACAAATATTCATTTATACATATAAAAATCCATTGCTTGACCAGAAATATTTATATTCACACAAAAATGTTTGCTCCTAGCGGTATTCGAATCCGAAATCTTTAGCGTCGGCAAGGTAAGGTCTCGCCAGGGTCAGTCGAGTGTCGTTCTTCAGGGTTACCATTAATATCCGATTTAATTTAAGAACATGATCTATTTTTGGATGCTTTGTAATTGAAAACTTTATCATCCCCATCTCGATGTCACTGTCAACTGCAGACATCGAGTACATTAGCTTCCTATTAGTCTCTACTTCCGACTTCCCGACAGTAACAATTTACTACAAATTTAAACGTCACGTGCAGATTCTTTACGAAGTTTTGTCTTCAATCTAAGACGACGAGGATAACGGACGCAAATAATTCTATTGCGGTTTACAACTTCGTATTACTCTTAATATAATCTTAATATAATAATAATAATAATAACTCTTAATGTATAATAGTAGTATTTACCCTCAACTTCAGCAGCGTAATATCTTCAAAATTTGCGCAGGAGATTAAGTTCCAGTGATAGTAAGTAGCCTATGTCCCTCTCTGGACGCTCATTGAAAACCATAAATTAGAATCCTTTGAGAAAAATTAAGTCCTAAATGTCCGATGCATAACAATTAAGATTGAGTATCCTATATGTTAATCCAAGTGTGATTGGGTAACATACAAACATCTAAAGAACTTCATCAAACCAATCCATATTTGCAAAGAACTGGGGTGGTCAGAGGTCTAGGCAACTTAGCTCTTTCACGCCCAACTTGAGCTTATTGTGGACAACGTGAGAGGAAGTGATGTTTTCCTTATTTAATTTGAATGTCGGTCAAAATTTATTAAAATACTTACAGCTGTTTTAGAGTGATTCATACTACCACATTTATAACATAAGCAGAAAAGGATTCCTGACATAATGAAATGCTCTGTACAAGTTGCACTCGACTTTGTTCAGAAATCCTCTTACACTTCCCCTCATACAAATAAATCAACTTAATTCAGTCACTCGTGTTGCCGGTTGGCCTGTTTTTTGTACCGGTTTAGAAACGTCTGCTCTGAATTTCAATTCTATTCTGTTTTCAGCAGCTTTCTCGCCGTCGGGTCACGTAGAAAGACCACATATCTTAGCACAAGTTTTCAGAACAACACTGTGTATGCTTTTATTTTTTTATTTACAAGAACGTATGCATCTTTGAATTTCGAATTTTGTTTTTTTCGTTTTATACGGAAAAGTTATTTTTATAGAAAAGAGAGGCAAACGAGCAGGTGGCTCACGTGATGGTAAGTGATTACCGCTGCCCATGAACACCCGCAATACCATAGGCATAGCGGATGCGTTCCGGGCCTTAGAGTGACCCCCCCCCCCCAGAATTGGGGAGGGGGTTATGTGGGCCTCCGGTAACAACAACAAAAGCTGATGCGTGGCCCTACCTCTGTTAAAAAAGTCGCTAAAATATTTTATTATTTTCCTCGCAAAACCTCTTAAAATCTGCTATCATAGTCGATCCCATTTTTTATCTTGTTGATGTTACTTTGCTGCGCCCACCACACTTTTTTTACCCATCACATTCTTTTATATAGTATTGTTCTGTAAGTAGCATGTTTGTTGTTGGCTTAAGATTATTCACTCCTTTTTTTCTGTTGGTGTCTTAAGAGGCAATTAATAGGAAAGCATTCAAAATACTAATGCCTAGTGACAGATGACGAGGTAACTGTATATTCATACATATATAGTTAGGGACAACAAACATGCAGTGCACTGGTCTAAGGAATCAGAAACAACGAAGGCACTTGTGGTACAAGCACCCAGACCTGAGAAAATGTAAAAAAAGTGTTTTCTACACTACCCGATCGTAAAACCGGTATATACGCCACTCGTACACGGACGTCCTCAAACACAGTGTCATACACAATGACATACTACGGTCGCCAATCCTATCGTCGAGCGTGGTGATTACGGCAAATCCTCCTTCCAAAAGAGAGTCTGTGGCAGCCGTCTTTTACAGACCGTTGATTAAGTGGTTACATAAAAATGGAATTCTGTTTGTACCCGATCTAATATACATCACCATGTACTTTCAATGTATGTGTCATTGAGCACGTGTTGTCATTCATCAGATTTGTGATGCATAACAAAGTACATCTTGATTATATCATCCATCAAGTATTAAACAGGAAACATGTCCTTCGTCGTCGCGTATTTGCAACTGTTTCCAACATAAAGCTACCTAAACACCACAGTGCTGTGAAAATGAATAGCCAGTTTATCCGATTTCTTTTCTTTTGTCATTTAGGCCCTGAGTCTAAATCTTCCTAGGAAATTATAATATAAAGATGAATAATTTTGTAATAGTCTGTGTTATAATCACATTTCTATTTAACCTGTAATGTCTGAAGCTAAAATCATCATTATTTTTTAAACTAATCTTACTTAATGCAAAATGTTATTCTTTTTAAATCAAACTTCCACTTCATCTTACTCTTACTCCCTTTTTTTTACTCTTCTACTTTCGATTTAAATCATACGTTACTTGCAAAAAACTAATATATGATATTTTCTCAAAAATGTACTGGCAAGAGAAATTTTTATCTAAAAACAAAATGGCCTAAGAAAGATTTGGAATATATTCTGTAGAATAGGCCTATCATGTAAATAAAAAATACGCAAATAAATAAAGTCTATAGGCTACTAAAGTTATAAATTTATAAAAGTTATTTATAAAATTTTCTAAAACATTAATCCTGTCCGTTCTTGGTAAGTAGCTTTTCTCTTTTTCTCTTGCTTTTCCATTTATGTTAGTGACACACTTAACTAATTAGAATTAAGTTATTAAATTAAACTATTGAATCTAGAATATCAAATCTAGAATATTAAAAAAAAACAACTAACTACTTGAACATTCAACAATCTATTGAACTTTTTAGAAAATGCTTATGTTTTGCGGTGAGGACGCAGTCCTGTTTTAGTCGTGCCGTCTCCTTCATGCACTAGGTGAATCTGTAGCTTGGCTCTACCGCCTGAAAAGGAAAGTACTTTGTTAACCTTTTCATAAAAAATAAACAACATTAATTGAACGAGTTCGCTGTACCAATCAAAGCAAAGAGATCCCAAAAGGAGTGTTGATAAAAGTAATTGATTATGAAACGATTTTTCGTTTTGTTACTCGCCGGGCTTCAAAGCTCTCGTAGCGAATTCTCATTAATTTCCACGAATTTCTTTAATTATATTCACAAAGAATCCTAATGATATGTTTTATTTCTTTCCCCTTACGTTCTTAAACATAGACATTTAGCGATTTGTTCCGGCCGGCACAGCGACGTCATCTTTTAATGTTTTTCAAACAAACATGCTCTGCATAGTTACAAAGCTGTTTTTCGGCTTACATAATTTAATTTAATTTGTTGTATTAACATTTTCATGATTGTTATCACAAACAAATATGTTACGATACAGAGCATTCTAGTCTAGTGGTGAGTTTCGTAAAAGAGGACTAAAAGAAAACCCTAGACAAGGTGCAAGGTCTGGTTCAGCGATCGCCAATCCGCTTAACAATCGTGGCTCTTATGGCAAACCCTTTTTACGGTAGAGGCAATTGACTGTTATGATGATAATAGAGAACTGGGAAACAACGCAAAAAAGTTTGGTGCTACAAATTGTATATGTAATTGAAATGGTATTTATAACTAACGCATACTCTAGTTGACAGTGCAATCGAACCTAAGGGTCGCGGGATCGAATCTCGAATAGATGCAAATATTTGCGCGATGAATATGAATGCTTGTATTGGAGCCATCATTGTAAATACATATATATGTAAATATATTTTACCGCTAGCTTGGACATTAACACAGCAATAGGCTCATTCCTTGTCACCCAAATAAGCTTCGGTGGAAAGTCGGTTGAAACGTATACATAGTCTAGGCTTATCTACCCCAGTATGGATTGCTTTTTGATTTTATGCATTTCCCAATAAAAAATTAATAATTTTCGTCAGACTTTATTTTCGTCTCGGTAGCCGAGTGGTTGGGTGGCCGGATTTTCGAGTCAAGAGACTCGAGTTCGATCCTCAAGTGGCCGTACCAATAGGTTTTTCTAAAAAAACCTATGTATAAATTATATCCACAACTAATCCGGTTTTAATTAATGTTTTCTTAATTTCGTAACAATTCGCGTCTCGTGTAATTATAATTTCATTAATACGTCTCAAGTTAGCTGGTTATTTTCAGTACGTGAGGTTCTTTTGTGATGCTGTATTGGAAAAGCTCTCCAAGTACCAGCCACGTAACAAATGAAAGCCGGTAAGCTCTTTGTGAGGTGGATTAATAATAAATGAGCGAATCCGCACAATGCGCTCAAGCCCTTTTGTTTTCCAAACGTCACGTGACTATATTTGACGCTGTAACTCATGTTTTGTACTTTATTCCATTTACCTCGTCGCATAAGTGTTTAAAATTAACACATTTTCCATTTTCTAATTACTTTTAACGCTTTTTTGTTGTACATATTAGAAGTCACGATAACCGATAGTTACGATGGCTGGGTGGTCGGAATTTCACCTGGTCAAGAGACCCGAGTTGGATCCCTAGGTGTACTAATTATATATCGTTGGCTTGGGCATATAGACGGCGACGGGCTCACCACCTGTCAAGTTGTCCTGAAAATATCTTCGGTGGAAGGTGGGTCAAAGGGAATTAATTGTATAAATTAGACCTCTGTCTAATACAGGGAGTATTGGGAATTGCGTGAAGATATTTATTTATTTGTATTGTATATATAAATTTGAAATATTATATGGTATATTTCAAATTGTACACACATCGAATTATTTTTGTTACAGAAGAGAATAATTAAAATTTCTTTTTATTTTTGTATTCCATACAAAGAAGTATTTTTTTATTTTTTTAAGTTAATAAATACTACCAATGATAGGGACCACGGCATATGCATTGTTCTATTCCAAAAAAAAAATAGCTAGAGCACTTGTATTTTGGAATCTGAAACAACTAAGGTATCACTTCCCCCCAAATATGGGACAACGTTGCAAACGTGATTTTCTATGTTGACCCGTTCAGGAATTGAACTATGGACGGCAGACCTGACAACTCCATGAATACCAGTGCTTCCGCCACTCGTCCATGGTGGTTGAAAAAATACAAGAATACAAAGGTTTTTCTATATATAAAAGACTTCAATCTAGACCTATTTAATCAAAAAATTTACTTTTTTATGTTCTCTCTGAAGACCATTTATCATTTTTATTTTACGAAAAATGTTTTGAATTTGATAAATTTTTTGAACCATATTTTAATTCCTCCTATGTTTGACATATAACTTCAGAAAATTAACTTCAAAAAAACAGTGGTAGAGCCACGCATCAGCTTTTGCTGTTGCATGAATGGGCCGGCTCGACCGGGGAAGTACCACGACCTCACAGATTACCGGCGTGAAGTAGAAGTCTAACAAACTTCTGCTTTTCGTCTGGTGAGTGCAGGTAACCGGAGGCCCACATACCCCCTCCCGCAATTCTGGGGGGGGGGGGGACTCTAAGGGCGGCAACGCATCTGCTATGCTTCTGGTATTGCGGGTGTTTCTGGGCGGTGGTAATCTCTTACCATCACGTGAGCAACCTGCTGGTTTGCCTCAATTTGCTATAAAAAATAGTTTTCTTTAATAAAAATAGAGCACGAATGATAATTTTTTATGAACCGTGTAGTTTCACCGCGGAAATAATTTCCTCCTGTCAACCTGAAAAAAATTATATTTAGCGCACTCGTGTCACTAATTAAAATACTTAATTGAAAAAGCTTACCATTATTACGTCGAAAGGAACAGCTCAAGGTTTTTATTCTTTAGTGCAAAAGTGGTGAATTAATATGATGCATTTTCGCGCACAGTGTGCGCAGATTTTTAACCGATTTAAGTATGACAAAAGAAGGATAGCTTAAAAAGATACTTAAACATTTAATACTTGTTAGTATACCTTTGCTAAAAGAATTAACTTAGGGAGACTAAATTTTAGAAGTGGTTGATGTCTCTTACATACTAGTACATTTTTTTTATGTTTCATCGAGTTAAAAAGTTAAAGTTGAAGTCCCGATAGCCGAGTGGTTAGGTGGTCGGAACGATCCCCAGTTGGCAGGCTCGTTCAATGAGATTTTCAAAACTTATATACGAATTATATTGTTGGCTTGAACTTAACGACGGTGACGGGCTCAGCACCTGTCACGTTGTCGCGAAAATATCTTCGGTGGAGGGTGGGTCGAAAGGACTTAATTGTCTAGACTAGACCTCTGTCTACCACTATAATGGGAATTAAATGAAGACGGTTTTTTACTTTATTTAAATAGTTTAAAATTTTATAACAATTTCAATTTTTTTAATCTAAATTAAACATGCTTGTCAATAGGATCCATAATGTAAGAAGATATTAATAAATTCCGTTACCATTGCACTATTTAAAATTTTATGGATTTATAAAAAAATGAAGTCCAGAATATCTTCGTCTACTTCCTTCGTTATATGGTAGAATATCTTCATTTAATAAATTCCAAATACAAGCGAAGCGTAGGGAAGTGTTTTTGTCATACAAGACAAATGTATAAAAATAGTTTGTAAAAACTAATCAAAAAACGCGATAAAATTAGAAAATCGTTTTGTTTAAAATGTTTTTAAGTGTTTTATTTAAAACATTCGCGTATTTAACAAGAAATCATTATGATAGACAATAAATTAATTAGACTCCTGGGCAGAGAAGGAACACCACCGCTCTTAAACTTAAGATAACATTATATGTCAGGACAAATTATTTGGAAAGAGCCAAAAGTGCGTCTCATAATGCTAATTTAATTATTAATATAGATATAGATAGGGACAACATCACATACATTGCTCCGATCCCAATGTAAGATGCTAAAGCACTTGAGGTATGGAAATCGGAAACAACGAAGGCACCACAAACACCCAGACCCGAGAAAATGTAGAAAAAGTGGGTTTTCTACATTGACCCGATCGGGAATCGAACCCTCAAATTTTTATAGTTTACCTTCCTCCTTCACCGCCATTCAATTTCCTATACTGGAGTAGGCAGGTCTAGACAAGTGAATATTTTCATCCCACTTTTCATTGTTATTCTGCATGTTTGTCACACAAATATTTGCTCCTAACGGGATTCAAACCCGAAATGCTTTGGCTTTGAAGAAAACATTTCTTCACGCCATTTCCAATACAAGGGTAGACAGAGGTCTAGACAATTACGTCCTTTTGAACCCATCGTTTATTAACATTTTCTTGATTGTTATTACAAAAAAAATACGTTACGATGCAGGGTATTCTAGTTATGTAGTGAGTTTCGTAAAAGACGACTAAGAGACAACCCAAGACAAGGTGCAAGATCGCGTACAGCGTACGCCAACCCGCTTGTCAATCGTGGCTCTTATGGCCTATCGTATATGCTATGATATTTTTTACGGTAGAGGCCTATATCCTGCAATGGACAGTTGTGATGATAATAATGACTGAGAATCTGAGAAATAACTCTGAAACGTTTGGCACTTCGAATTGTATAAGTAATTGGAATGGTATTTAAAACTAACGCATTATATCTAGTTATATAACCTAGTTGACAGTGCAATCGAAACTAAGGGTCCCGGGATCGAATCTCGCTAGATGCAAACGGAATGCAGCGAGCAATGCGACGATGGGGACCGCCACCCGTCGCGCACAGCCCGACACGACGGAAGGTGGAGGACGGAGTGCAGAGTTGGCACGTGGAATGTTAGAGGAGGCATAAGAGATAAGACGAATGAGTTGATTGAAATAATGAAAGAAAGAGAATTAGATGTCGTGTGTTTGTCGGAGACCAAGCGGAAGGGCAGCGGTACTGAAGAGCTCCCTAGCGGGGCGTTTCACTCTATGGTCCGGAGTCCCGGAGAGCGAGAGCGCCGATGGTCGATGTTATGACTGAATATAAGGTTGTGAACTCGAGACTTCTCTGGGTTCGCTTTAAATTGAGACTGACGAAGTTATTCCTTTTGGCTGTTTATGCGCCGGTAGTTTCGTCGTCCAAAACTGAGCTGGAGGAGTTTTGGGAGAATGTAAGAGAAGTTCTAGACTTGGTTAGAGGAAACGAAATAATTGTTGTATGTGGTGATTTGAATGGATGGGTTGGTACCGCTCGGCCAGGGTACGAGTCGGTGCTTGGAATGTTTGGTGATAAAAGCGTTAACGATGCTGGCAAGCTTATACTGGCTGTATGCAAGAAAATAGGTCTTATCCATATGTATACTAGAACAAGAGAGAATGAGAGAAGTATGATCGATTTATTCCTGGTGGATGACCGACTGCGAAAACAGGTGATGGATACGCGAGTGTTCCGTGGTGCTGACCTAGGAACGGATCACTATCTAGTGATTACTAGATTTAGGGGTCTGTTCGCGGGTTGGCGCCACCGAACGGCGATACCAGAACCACAGTCGGTCGATAGCATCCGAAGCTGGAAACTTCAGGAAGCGGACACTAGGGATAAATATCAAGCAGGGGTAGCCGAAAAGCTGGACATCATCGATGCCAGGAAAGAATGTGTGGAAGAAATATGGCAGAGCCTTAGAGATGGAATGGTTAGTGCAGCGGAAGACGTGTGTGGAACTGTAAAAAGGGGTAGTAGTAAAAAGGGTGATGCATGGTGGAATGACGAAGTGAAAGAAGCAGTAAATAAGAAGAAGAAAGCATGGTTAGACTACTTGGCCTCTAGTAATGATAAGGATATGAGAGAGAAGAGGATAGAAAGATATAAGCTCCAGAAAGTTCACACGAAAGCATTGATTGAGGAAGTGCGTGAAAGAAGTAGAATGGAAGCGGACGAAAGGTTATCGCACAACTTCAAGGAGAACTCCAAACTCTTCTGGAAAGAGGTTTGAAGGGCCTGGAGTGGTGCGACAGCCTTAAGAATGAATAAAGTGCTTTCAAGGACCAATGACGCCCTCTCAGAAAAATCGGACGTCATGCAGCGAAGGAGCGAATTTTATAGAGAGATGTATGCGTGTGATGATCTTAGTGAGGGATCCTGGGGTGACGACGTGACTGGTACGCCAGACTCGGACCTAGATGACACTGAGGTCATCAGTATGAAAGAGATTGAATGTTCGATTAGAAGTTTGAAATGTAGTAAGGCTGCGGGACTAGACAGAGTTACTGCTGAAACGATCAAGTATGGTGGGCCACGTGTCTGGGACAGCTTTCATCTGCTGTGCAATTTGTGCTGGCGAACGGGGGCTGTTCCGGATGATCCGGGGGCGATCCATTGTGCCTTTATATAAAAGTAAAGGTTCACATTATGAATGCGGGTGCTATCGGGCGATCAGCTTGACCAGTTTAGCAAGTAAAGTTTACTCGAAGGTGTTGACACGTAGAATGCAAGAGAAATCGGAAAGATTTCTATGGGAGGCACAATGCGGATTTAGACCTGGAAGTGGATTCACGGATCAAATGTTTTCTCTCAGCATGATCACGGAGAAGCTTCTGGCTACTAACCAGAAGATTTTCTGTGCTTTTGTGGATCTTGAGAAAGCATTTGATAAGGTTGTAAGGAAGAAAATTTGGGAACTGTTGCCAGGGTATGGTATGGATGGTCGATTGCTAAGGGCTGTGCAGTCACTTTACTGTGACTGTAAAGCCTGTGTGCGGGTAGGGCATGACCTGTCACCCATGTTTGGCGTCCAAACGGGCGTAAAACAGGGTTGTGTCATGTCTTCCTGGTTGTTCATACTGTACCTCGATAGCTGTTTACAGAAGCTGAAAGATAGCTGTTTGGGTGTGCATTTGGGTGACTTGAAAGTAAATTGTCTGCTGTATGCTGATTATGCATTGCTAATTGCACCATCAGAGGTAGAACTGCAGGCATTAGTCACGTGTATGAAAGAAGAATGTGAAATTGGTCTCCGTTTGAATGCTAATAAAACTAAGGTTCTGGTATTTGAATAGGACGAAGAAAGAACGAAGTGTGAAATTTTGGGTAAATCAGGAATGTCTAAAACAGGTGAATGAAATTGTATACTTGGGGAGTGCGTTTAGCCGGGATGGAAGATGTGATTTAGATGTGGAAAGGCGTGTCGCTGCCGGGAACAACGTCAATGGTGCCCTGACTGCGTTAATCAAAAGGCAAGGCGTTGTGAAAAGTGCACGCCTTGCAATACATAACGCAGTGTTGGTACCGACTTTGTTATATGGCAGCAAAACCTGCGTATGCCAGAAGAAGCATAAAAGCAGGTTGAATGCAGTGGAGATGCGATCTCTTCGTAAAATGTGCGGCCTCACTATGGCCGACCGAAAGCGAAACGAAGAGATTCGCAATATGGCAGGTTTGAAAGATGACCTTGTCAAAAAAATGGATAAAGGCGTGCTTCGATGGTTTGGGCACGTTGAGCGAATTAGTGAAGACCGAATGGTGAAGAAAATATATAGCGCGAAAGTTAATATTAAAAGGTCGAAGTAGACCGAGACTAACTTTCGAAGACCATGTGATCAAATTGCTCGAAGAGGGGAGGGTCGAGAGTACTCGGATACCTAGACGTGCATGTATGAAGAAGATGATGAATCTGAAAGAAGCGAAAGAAGTATGTAGGGATCGTGACACTTGGCGATCTGTTCTCTCTGGCTACCCCGTCAGGGATTGTGCGTGAAGATAAATAAATAAATAAATATGTAAATATATTTTACCATTAGCTTGGACATTAACACAGCAATAGGCTAATTCCGTATTATTTCCCAATACAAATTTAATAAGTTTCGTCCGATTTTATTTTGAGACAACATGTCATTTGCCTATGATATAAATCACTACCAATTAGGCAATCGGGTCGTTTTTAATTTATAAATCAGTGTATAACTCTAAAGAATAATACAAAATTCTTTAGCGTTATACACTGATTTATAAAAACACAAAGAACTTTGTTCCACAAGTAATGCAGTTTTAATTAATGTTTTCTTAATTTCGAAACAATTCGCGTCTCGTGTAATTATAATTTCATTAATACGTCTCAACAAGTTAGCTGGTTATTTTCAGTACGTGAGGTTCTTTTGTGATGCTGTATTGTAAAAGCTCTCCAAGTACGCCATTGGTAGCCTGGAAGAGATCGCTATGAAGCTATGAACATTTTTAGACATGCACAAATTGTGCATGTCTAAAAATTTTGTACCCTTTGTCATTTTTGTGTATCCTATTTGTGGTGGACAATAAAAGTATATTCATTCATTCATTCAAGTACCAGCCACGTAACAAATGAAAGCCGGTAAGCTCTTTGTGAGGTGGATTAATAATTAATGAGCGAATCCGCACAATGCGCTCCAGCCCTTTTGTTTTCCGACGTCACGTGACTATGTTTGACGCTGTAACTCATGTTTTGTACTTTATTCCATTTACCTCATCGCATAAGTGATTAAAATTAACACATTTGCTATTTTCTTATTACTTTTAACGGTTTCATATTGTATATATCAATTTCATGTATTATATGGTATATTTCATATTGTACACACATCGAATTATTTTTGTTATAGAAAAGAATAATTAAAATTTCTTTTTCTTTTTGTATTCTATACAAAGAAGTGTTTTTTTAATAAATAAATTCGACCAATAATAGGGACCACGCCATATGCATTGTTCTATTCCAAAATAAGTAGCTAGAGCACTTGTATTTTGGAATCTGAAACAACTAAGGTATCACATACACCCAAATATGAGAAAACGTAACAAAAGTGGTTTTCTAAGTTGACCCGTCTGTAAGTTAGTTGTTGACATGACTACTCCATGAAAACCAGTGCTTCCGCCACTCGTCCATGGAGGTTATAAAAATATTACGAGAATACAATGGTTTTTCTACATAGAACAGAATCTAGACTTATGTAATCAAAAAAGGTGCGAGTGGTATGGTACTGCGATCAATATGATATGATATTTAAATAAAAAAAATTACTTACTTATGGCCTCTTTGAAGACCATTTAACATTTTTCTTCTACGAAAAATGTTTGCAATTTGATAAATTTTTTGAACCATATTTTTAATTCTTCCTATGTTTGACATATAACTTCAGAAAATTACAATTAATTAGCTTTGATAAAAAAAGTTTTATGAGACAACGTCAGGCAGATCGACAAGTATAATTTAATATGCTATATACTGAAATAATAATAATGCAATTAATAGTTTTCCTTAATAAAAATACAGCACGAATGATAATTTTCTATGAACCGTGTAGTTTCACCGTGGAAATAATTTCCCGCGAGATACGACAGACGTCAACCTGAGAAAAATTATATTTAGCGCACTCGTTTCACAAATTAAAATACTTAATTGAAAAAGCTTACCATTATTACGACGAAAGGAGAACAGCTCACGATTTTTATTCTTTAGTGCAAAAGTGGTGAATTGATATGCTGCATTTTCTATTTTAGCTGGTTTAAGTATGTCAAAAAATGGATAGCTTAAAAAATACTTGAATATTCAATATTTGTTATTATACCTTGGCTAAAAGAATTAACTTAGGGGGACTAAATTTTAGAAGTGGTTGATGTCTCTTTCTACACACTAGTACATTTTTTTACACTATATTCGGTGGAAGGTGGATGGAAGAGACTTAACTGTCTAGACTAGGCCTCTGTCTACTCCTATAATGAGAATTGCGTGAAGATGTTTTTTTTTATTTTATATAAAAAGTTTAATATTTTTATAACAATCTTCAATTTTTTTTAATCTATATTAAACATGTGTGTCAATAGGATCCATAATGTAAGAAACTATGAACAAACTCCGTAACCATTGCACTATTTAAAATGTTATGGATATATAAAATAAAATGAAGTCTACAATATCTTCATTTAATAAATTCAAAATACACGCGAACTTCGTACGGAAGTGTTATTGTCACACAGGACACCGGACGTCCGATTAACAGCTGCGACAAACATGGTATTGGAGATTTATGGAGTTGACTGTACACAGAGAGTTGAAACGAAATATAAAAGCTTAAATTTACCACTGCGAGATAAACACTATCTCTTAATAATTGGTACAGCTTTGGCTATAAGAAGGGGCTGCCAAGTACAGTGAAAATATAAATTATTCTTAATGATATCAATTGTAATAAAGGATAATTAAATAAATGTGGTTTAGATATTTATGTTTTATAATTCCACACTGAAATTAATTTTGTTTAAAACACTATTTAAATTATTCCTACTTGTTAAATTAACTTCCTTAATGAAAACAAACTATATCAAAGATACTTTTTATTACAGAGGAATATAAAGACGAACCCTTATACTAATGTAGCTGAAACCAGGTGTAATGTACTTTGTAAGTGGCGATAAAAAGAAACACAACTCATTTAATAACCTTCCATTCCAAACTGCTCGCAAAACAATGTTTCAAATATTATACTTCGCCTATGTGTAACTTATGTACTATTTTAATCTATCTTATATACACCTGTACATAAGGAACACAAAAAACCAACACATTCTGATCGGTATCTGAGATCGGATTCCCATCACCGTCCTTTCCACTCGGCCTCTGCTCCACGCACTTCTCTTTATCGTGCACTTAAAAGTAAAGTAAATTTTCAGACTGTAAACGCCCATCACAGCACCAGCCCTCCACTGAGGCCTGGCGAACTTAACACACTTAAAATTATTTATTAGAAAATTCTTCACGATGTTTTCATTAACTACCGTGCATATGCTAACTGTATTTCAGTGGTGCCGGTCTAGAGCCGAACTTGTGTTAATCGATTTATAAAGCAATCAGTATGACGTATAACAATGAAAGAAATCTGAGAATTAACACACGGCTTCCATTTCCTAATTATGAACGTCTTACGTAAATCTTTTTCAATCTTGAAATGTGAGAAGAAAGGCTCGCAGGAGAACAGTTATTTATTAAAATACTATCAAATTAAAAAATGTTTTGCAGTGAATTAGTCTAACATATGCGTAGATATGTAATTTGATATTATTATATTTGTGTGATTGAGACGAATATTATAAATATTATTAAAGTGAACAAAATTTATGTAGGAATTCTGGTGATATTAGCTGAACCAATCTCTGAAGAAGCAAAAAGCCACCCGACGATTTACCACGATCATTTTTGCATTTATTTAAATAACAAATAAATACATGGATAGGGACAACACTATACATTGCTCTGATCCTTAAGTAAGC
The DNA here is from genome assembly GCA_029286605.1 of Sericinus montela. Classification (NCBI taxonomy): domain Eukaryota; kingdom Metazoa; phylum Arthropoda; class Insecta; order Lepidoptera; family Papilionidae; genus Sericinus; species Sericinus montela. The sequence goes on from JAGSMR010000199.1 coordinate 116,946, forward strand.
AGCTTAAGCACTTGTACTATAAAATTAGAAACAACGAAGGAACCACAAACACACAGACCCGAGAAAATGTAAAAAATGTGTTTTCTACATTGAGCCGACCGGGAATTATATCCAGCCACTCGTCCACTGACGTTGTCATTATGTTTATTTTTATGTAATACTTATATTATAATTTAAGCATTCCTTGATGTCTCTAGTCGAAAGGCAAATGCTCTCAAGATCAAAACAACACTAAAGAATTTTTCTCCTAGAAAAAAAAATTAAAGCGATAAGCATGTTTATATAAATTATAAAATTTTTATTTAAAATGTAACCACAATAATAACGTGTAAAAACAAATATTTGACATCAAACGATACTTTTACTAACTTAGTTGTAAATGTAGTTTCTTTTAAAGTGATAAATTTAGTCCAGAGCGCTTAACGTTGTCGAAACGCGCCCGCAGAGACCAAGTGGTAAACGGAAACATCCGGAAACAGACATGAACGACACAATAAAACTAAATTATGAGGAGGTCTTACAAAACTATGAGATAATTAGACCTGAATTACTCGATTTATTTGAACATGTTTTTTTTTTAGGTTTCTTTAAAGAATACTTATGAAAATAATAAGTGAGAGAATGTTCAATCTTCAGGTTCAGTACCATGCTCGTACCAATGAGTTTTTCCAAAACTTATATACAATTTAACATCATTGGCAAAGATATAAAAACGGCAAGAGGTCGAGACCTCTGTCTACTAGTATAGGGAATGGCGTGAAGACATTATTTAAATTATGAGATTCAGTGTAATCTTAGCCTCGAAAGTGGTGTGTGTGTGTGTAAGTGAAATGGTTTTGCAAATGTTATTAGCAGCAGTTGTCGCTTATACCTGATAGTAAGAACTGTAAAAAATGGGAATTTAGGTTTTGGCTGAACGTCATTAGACAGACATAAAAATCATTTAATTTATGTATATATCTTGAACATGAACACGCTTCCAAGATAACTCTGTTTATTTTAGGTTAAGTGTTTTTTTTCTTTTTCAAAATCATACGAACGAGGAGAATTCAAGGATATCTACGGAGTAACTTTAACTTCTCCGTTACAGGAACCTCATTACAAAATAGTGGTATATTAGAAGGAGGGTCTGCTATTCCTCCGGTATTGCAGATATTTATGGGCGGCGGTAATCACTTACTATGACGTGTGCCACCTGCTCGTTTGCCTCCCTTTTCTATAAAAAAAAAGAGAAAAAGGGACGAAAGGACTTAATTGTCTAGACTTATGTCTACCTCTGTATTAGGAATGGCGTGAAGATATTGGTATATTTAAAAAGTGAGAATCAATCAATAACATATTAATAACATCAAAAATGAATCATTTTTATGTTGTAGATATTGATACAGAAACAGATGTTGAAAATATTTGTTAAACAAAGAATTTCCGTTCACAATGCTAGAGTAAACGTTTCCAACATTTTAAGTTGAAAAACTTTCATATTTCTGAATTCTAAAGAGTGCATTCCATACTCCTTTGAAAGTTTCCAGTCAAGATCGACCGATACAAACCTTTGAGTGAATCCCGAAAGCTGTTATAGAATCTTGCAATTTAAAAATGTTAAAAGTTCATAAAGATAATTTCATTCATTTCACATAGCTTTCCATTTTGTAGTAAATTTTGATTTTAAATAAATTTCTTTATTTTTCTTAATTTAGGATTATAAATATTAGAATAATACTAGAGACGAACGTATGGCGTAAACACCCGTTTTTAATGTGTCACCATCTCGAGGTACCGGGTTCGATTCCCGGGCGGGTTAGTATCGAAAATACCACTTTTTAAATATTTTCGCGGATATTGTATACCATACTACTTTAGCTGTTTACTTTTGGATCTGAGCAATGTATGTGATGCTGTCCCTACCTATGTATGTTTTTATTTATCTAATAAACAAAGATTAAGAATTTGTAACTAAGTAGTAGTTACAAGTTCTAGAAGATCACTCGCTTTAATTTAAATCTCTGATCGTCTTTATTTTGCTTAATCAGATCCAATGTGTAGGCACACAATTTACACACGCGTTTGGCAGAAAAAAATATTAAATTCATATATGACTTGATTTTCACATATGTCATGAGCCGTCGTATTACAATTGTACATCTACAAATGTATTGTAGAATTACTAGTATTCAATTTGCCTCTGCATATAATTTAGGAAACATTACTAACTTTTTTTTTAATTTGAGTCCATCTCTCAAACAATAAGGATTAACCCTCAAAAACAAAGCTATTTCACGAAACATATTTGCACAAACACCATTAGGTATACTTTAACCCAGACGTGACTCAAAACAACGAAACCCGACTCGTTAAGGAAGACAAATTGAGGTATTCTCATATTTAAGGCAATTTATATGCTCATGTGTACATAACACATGTTGCGCTTGAAGAATGAGACTCACCTAGGCTTACGAACCTTATTACTTTGTGCGTGCTTACCTTGAACATCCGAGTACTTATATAAATAAAGACACAGGTATCTAGGTAATTTTTAATCAATTCAAAAAAGAGAAGGTAGAATTCCCGTACGTTCTATTTTTAAATTTGTTTTTTAAGTTTGTTACCTCGTAACACCGTCATGTATACATCGACATCTAACATTATTTTTATTTGAAAAGAGAATATTTCCAGTGTCATTTTATCGTCACCTGATGGAATCCCAAGAAAATATAATTGTTTTGTCTATCTCTCTCTCACTCTTCATATTAGGATGCTGAGCTGATTATAAAGTCTATATATATATATATGTATATATATATATATATATATGTATATATATATATATATATATATATATATATATATATATATATATATATATATATATATATATATATATATATATATATATATATATATATATATATATATATATATATATATATATATATATATATATATATATATATATATATATATATATATATATATATATATATATATATATATATATATATATATATATATATATATATATAATAGAATAGAATTGTTCTATTCTGTTCTGTTCTGTTCTGTTCTGTTTCTTATTCTATTCTATTCTATTCTATTCTATTCCTATTCTATTCTATTCCATTCTATTCTATTCCATTCTATTCTATTCCATTCTATTCCATTCTATTCTATTCTATTCTATTCTATTCTATTCTATTCTATTCTATTCTATTACATTACATTACATTACATTACATTACATTCTATTCCATTCCATTCCACTCAATACAATGGACTTTTGATAAGTTGAGAAGAAGAAGAAGACGCCATCTATCGGTAGCCACGTTCTGGTGTTTTTGCCAATTATATCAAGCACCTTCACGAATGCTCCACCCTGTTTTCTGACTTCTTCCTCCGACTTTTTTATGCTAGGAATTTAGGCTACCTCACATGAAATAACTCCGCAGACAATAAGTATACGAACATAAATTTAAATTTAATGACTTCTGATAGTGAGCTTAAACAAATTTATTGCGGAATCAAGCACTTAATTTACTATAATATATTTTTAAATACTTAGTTCTGATGACAGTGATTAAAAAGTTATATTGATTAATATATTTGTGGTCTCCTTTCTCTCTCCCTCTCTCTCTTTCGCTCGTTTCTTCATTCTATGAATAAATGATTTGTTTCGATTTGACTTTATGTATAGTAGACATAAAGTGTAAATTGTTCATATAAGTATCTTTTACACTATTTTTTATGATAAACATTATATACTATGTAACATATAAATTATGCTATATGTTATACGTAACATATAACTATAAATAATGTTTAATATGTTGATTCGCAGCTTCAATCTGTTTTACTGTTTACATTGACCCGACCGGGAATCGAACCCATGACCACAGAGCTGGCGACACCATGAAAGTCGATGTGAACGCTACTTACGGCGGTTGTCATAAGGTCTCTAATTGACTGGACTTTATGATTTAGTTTCAGCATAAATTTTTAATGTATTTTTCATCAACCAATCCTTTCAAATGACCTGTAGTTTGTGTTGACATTCATAGAAAAATTTCGCTTTCCGTTTTAACGTCACCTCATTTCATTCATTATCATTTTAAACACACAGAATACTCGTTATAATTGTAGTAATGAAAGTTACCTTACGTACATTATAAACATAATTTGTTAATGAAGGAAGATATCAAATTTTGAAAAGACTGCTTAAGTTATAATGAACACGAATATCACGACTTAATGGCGTTCCATTAGGAATAATAATTGATTAATTACGAAGAAATTGTTTCATCTATTAAATTATAAGACGTCAATATAAATTATATTGTCTTCATGTTATTAATGGCATGGCTTTAAAGGTATAAAAGAGAGTCAGGTTAATTTAAAAAAATCATGATAGCGAAGTCACTCGTATTTGTGAAAACGAAATTTTGTGTATTTAACAAGGCGTCAAATCTCTTAGGCCAGATTATCTGTCTGGATTTTATTAAAGTTTGCTTCAGTATAACATCCCTAATATTATACTAGTAGGATCTAAATTTTGAGTTATCTATATAAGCACAAGTCACGATAGCCGAGTGGTTGGGTGGACGGAATTTCGAGGCAGGAGACCCGAGATCGATTCCCAGGTAGCAGGCTCGTACCATTGGGTTTTTCAAAAAAATATGTACGAATTAACGCGGGGCGTTTATTGAAAACCCTCCCGTATCTGAGAGGCCTACATCATTCTACTGGCCATATGAATGTAATGGAAGTCACGATACCCGAATGGTTGGGTGATCGGAATTTTGAGTCAAGAATCCCGAGATCGATCCTAAGTGACAATCTCGTACCAAAGATGTTTTTTTTAAATTATGTACGAATTATATCATTGGCTTGGACATATTGACGGCGACGGGCTCACCACCTGTCAAGTTGTTCCGAAAATATCTTCGGTGGAAGGCGGGTCAAAGGGACTTGATTGTAGATTAGACCTCTGTCTACCCCTGTATTGGGATTTGCGTGAAAATATTATTTTTTCTTATGAATGTATGAGGCAAAAACTATTGTTTTCCTCGATTGAAATTGTTTGAATATAACAATGGACTGCAGGAATCATTGACATTTAAGTGAAATGTTAGTGCATTTTTCCTCCTCATACAAAATGGCCTGTAAGTAGACCTGCGCGGCATCTCCGATAAAGATGATTTTCCGCAATCGCTACGCATGGAAAACGGATTGTCGACAGCATTATCATACATCTTGCCTTAGAAGTTGCTGCTCATTACTTTACTTACTTATTTATATCTTCACGCAATTTGCCATACCAGAATAGGCGAATGTCTAGACAATGAAATCTTTTCGACCCACTTTAAACCGAAGTTTATTTGGGTCATAGTGACAGGTGGTAAGCCTAACACCGTTCAGTAAGTACTTAACACAGGAATTCATACAATACGAAAACTGACTATTAAAATGTTATAACACATTATACAAATAAATAAATATCTTGACGTTATCCCAAGTACAGGGGTATAAAGGGGTCTAAACAATTTAGTCGTTAACAAGTTTGTCGTGATTTGAAAAATCCCATCGGTACGAACCTGGGGATCGAACTCGGGTCTCTTGATTCGAATTCCGACAACTCAACCTCTCGGCTATCTTTACATTTTAATTTACGTATAACACAGACATTGTACTTTATAGTTTAAGCAAGAGTACAAGATGAACGAGTCATGCGGCGTATGGAAGTTAATTATAACCAGCCTTGTCACGGATAACCGGCGCACAAACAGCATTGCACTGTTTGACTAGCCGGAGGCGTCCGGAGACCGCTGTTCAAGGAATATTATCAGGTTCTCAGCAAATATATGAGGAGAATGTTTGCAAAGACAGGATTCTATTCGTTTCGTAAAATGCAGTTTTATGAGACAAAAGTAAACGAATAGTTGGAGTCTTCTCTCGGGGCCTTGTTTTCCCAAGGAGGATAAGGCGACTCACCTTTCATGGATTATATTTTTGGGCCAATGTAGTTAGTGGTGAACCTGTCACCATCTTCATGTCCAAGCTAACGACAGATAATTGTAAATAAATAAATAAATATTGTTTTAAATAAAACGATTTTCGGATTTTATCGCGTTTTTAATTAGTTTTACAAACTTTTTTACAGGACAGATAATTGACTCAGGCGTTACTAACACTAGTCCCAAAGAATAGTTAACAGGTCACGATAGCTCAGTACATAAGCGGTACATTAGTTCAAATATAAATAATATAAAAATAAATGATTGTTTTTTGCCTGAAAACTAAGTTAGAGAGGACTAAATTAATATAAATCTTTTTTAAATAATAATGATTTAAAACAATTTAAAACAGACAAAATGCTGTTTTTCTGATGACATTATATTTATATAATTTAAAATAAACACAAGTAACATTTTATTTTAAGTGGAGTATCGTCCGTCGTATCCTTTGTGGAGTATCAATTTTTTAATCTTCTTATATTCGAAAAATTTCTCACATCTACAAGTTCCAAACTAGAATTTCCTGTGTCGGTAATAAAATTACACACGTAGTAATCAACCATGACTTGAGAGCGAGATTCGAACCTCCAACCCTCGACTCAATCTAACGGGCTGTCTAAATAAAAAAGAAAAGTAAATTGCAAATATTTTTTATTTATTACAATGTATGTTAATAATTCAGTTTCCTGTTTTATATATACGTTATACCCTAAATTTATCTTCTCGCGCATTACGATTTACGATCATACAAAATCAGGCCCTGGCCCATTGTTAAGATAAATATTTATGAGCTCGTAATATTTCTTATTCAGAAAACAAATATTTATTTCATTGATGAAAAGACATTTTCACGGAATTAGTTTTATCGGTCACGGAATAGTTTATTTTAATGTTATATAGTGGAATAGATGCAGAAGCACGATCGCAATAACACCGATCTCTGATTTCTTTTTGCCATAAATAAATATCTTAAAACTTCCCGATAGCCTAGTTAATAGTAATTCGCCCCGCCTTCGAAGACGTGGGTTTCGGGTTCAAGTCCCTCTAGGGGCAAGCATTTCTCATGAATACGAGTTAATAAAATTCGTATTCACACCACCACCAGTTTATATTTTCATGAATATTATCATCTATCTATGAAATTAGGACGTTAGCTTGAATAATAAGACGGAGGCAGACAGGCGGTGCCTGTTTAAGGCGGTGTCACGTTTTCCCAAAATAGGATTCCGTGAAAAGGCTTAATTGTAAGACCTTTGTCTACCGCAGTATTGCGTAAATGCGATAAAATATAACAAAAATGTATCTCAACAGTAACTATGTTATTAACAATATTAATATAAATATAAAATAAAACGATTTTCGGATTTTATCGCATTTTTAATTAGTTTTTACAAACTATTTTTTCCCCGGGGTTTCGGATTCTTTACAGCATCCGTGGTCACGGGGTACCGATAAAATCCGAAAATCGTTTTATTTTAAATGTGTAGTATTCGAGTAAATACAAGAAATCATTAATATTAATATAAGTTATTTTAATATATATTTTTATTTTTCTGACTTATAAACTCCACCAACGTGCTCTGAAGTAGCTTAGCAAACCATTTTCATTTGGATTTGAAAGACTCTTGCGATGAATTTTTTTTATAAATTGCTAAAAAAATTAATATATCTTCACGCAATTCCTAATACAGGGGTAGGCAGAGGTCTAGTCTTGACAATTAAGAACCTTCGATCCATCTTCCACTGAAGGTATTTTCGGGACAACTTCACAGGTGGTGAGCCCGTCGCCGTCTTTATGTCCAAGCCAACGATATAGTTCGTACATAAATTTTTTGAAAAACCTGCCTGCTACATGGGGATAAAGTTCGGGTCATTTGACTCGAAACTTCGACTCCCCAACCACTCGACTACCGTGAATATTAAAGTGCTAAAGATATATTAACACTTTTATTAAGTTAGCAATAAAAATAAGTTGGAGAAAAAGTAGTCTACTGTCGATAAGATCTTGAAAGATCTTTAATAGAACAAAACAATGTTGTATAAAATACTATTAATGTAAAGGTAAAAAATATTAGAAATGTAAATGTCTCAAGTCTCAAAACCAGGAAAGAACATGTTATTTTACTCGTAGTAATTAATAAAATAGCGCAGTATTCATACGACTCCTTACAATCAATTTATATTCTACTAGAAAAATATTGAGTTATAAAATATTATTTAAAAGCTATCTTACTTAGTTAGAGAGAGATAGATATATGCAAATTATTGATGTTATTAAAAATCGAATCTGTAACCCGAGTCTAGAGGACTACTCAGATATAGGTAGGGACAACATCACATACATTGCTCTGATTACAAAGCAAGTTGCTTAAATACGTTGCGTATTACGGAATGTATTATAATTATGGTACCGCAAACACTCATTACCTTCACATGATCAAAGTCTAAGTAGTTAGACGTGGAGTGGGTCCCTTGACTCGAATTCCGATCACCCAACCAGTCGGCTATCGTGACTACAATTACAAAGGTGATGAATTGCGTGACCAATGTCACGAGTAAAAACTGGTAAAATATATTTTTAAGAACATTTATTTTTTGCAATAAATAAAGGCAACTAGTAACTACGTCATCAATTTTAAAGCTTCGTAGACTGGAATAATAACACTCTGAATCTCTTTTCTTTTGATTTCGCTAATAGCAATTTACTTTATGTCCAGTCATTCGAAAACGAAACACGAGTCTCTCTATTTGTTAAAACTACATAGATCATCCTACATCATAAGAAAATTCGAAAAGATGCTATAAATGGATAGGTGAGTAATGTGAGTAATGACACTTATAATGAAAGTCAGATACTTATTCTTAAAGTATAGTGTTAATTGCGCAATAATTAGGCAGTCTTCAAAGTAGAAAGTAGTTTTAAAAAGGTATTATTCAATGTTTTTGTTTATTATGTTGTTAGTTTGGTTATTTAATAGTCACGATAGCCGAGTGGTTGGATGGTCGAAATAACAAGTCAAGAGACCCGAGATCGATCCCCAAGTGGCAGGCTTGTACCAATGGGTTTTTCAAAAACTTATGTACGAATTATGTCGTTGGCTTGAACATAAAGACGGCGACGGGCTCACCACTTATCACGTTGTCCCGAAAATATCTTTGGTGAAAGGAAGGTCTAAGGGACTTAATTATCTAGATTAGACCTCTGTCAACTGTGAGAATTGCGTGAAGATATATTTATTGTGTGGTTAGCTGGCGTAACCCTGTCTTAACCCATACTGATATTATCAGTACTAATTATATTTTGTGTTGTTATATACTATTATAAAGTACAAAGAATAAGAATAATGAGCTTAATGGAAAGTTATCATCATAACAACCTTTAAAAGTCCAACGCAGAATCTAGGCTTCTCACTTAAGGAAGGATTTGCCATAATCGTCACGCTTGTTTGAGGGTATTCCATAAATCGGCAAGTGGATTGACGATCGGAAATTGAAACACCTATTTGATTAAACCCCTGTATTGGGAATTGCGAGAAGATATTTATTGTATTTTATTCTATTGACATTAAAATATAACTATGTATACAATGTCAGTGCCTAACAAATTTACCTCAATTACTTAACAAAATTACCTCAATTACTGAAGTTGACATTAATGTTTAACAAAGTGAAATCAAATCGCGCTTAAAGTATGCGACTGAACTAGAGCCGCAGTAATATAACTCGCAGGAAACCAATTTAATTTACTTGCGGATTGATTATTTATTTAGCTCCGAATGTCTGTACCCAATCGTGGATAATTAGTAACTTTAATAACAAACAAGCTTTATTCTGCAACATTGCGTGATGACAAAAAATTATTTTTTTATAATAAATATGATAACTCAACTAATTTCACATGATATATAATCTTTTTAACTTTCACAATACTGTGGTTGTCGTATGTCTGAACAATTAAGTTCTTTCGACCTGTTTTTCAGCGAAGCTTCAAAAGTGTCCTAGACAACGATAATACGAGTATATTACATAGATAAATATTTATATAAATCCATGACTTGAATACAAACATATTCGTGACACAAACGTTTGTATAAATATTGTTTATAATTTTGGTTATTTAAAATTTATAATTAATGTTATTAATTATAAATTTTAAATAACCAATAAATTATTGTTTTTAGTGTATAATAAAATAAATCTTATAAGGAATTCTAAAGCGAACAATATTATTCTTTCGCCTGCGAGGAAATGGTCGTCAAATCCTTATCAAGGAACGAATTAAGCGCATTAATCCGTCCCGCTAAGCTCCTCTCGGAAACAAATATTGACGTAGGTCGTCTTACTCGTATCCTCGTTGCTCTATTTAGGGATTGTCAGGTTCGACACGGAAATAAATAAACTCCTGTGTTTGTTGTTATTGGACCCAGCGGTTGCATATATTTCGTAATGTTATCTTTTATGGATTAAATGTTACACACAGACACTTTTTCTGACATGAAATTTATCTTTATGAATAAAAATATATGTAATAACATTATATCGTTGGCTTGTACACTTAGTTAGCGATAGACTCAGATAGTTCGACTTCTCCAAGATAATCTCCGGTGAAAATCGGTGGAAAAGACTAATTTGTCTCGACCTCTGATTACCCTTGTATTGCGAAATGTGTGAAGATATGCACTAAATTCATTATGTTCGTTTAATAATAATTGTAAAAATATATGCATGTAACTGGAATCAAATAACCTAAATATTGAACGTATTGATGCCAAAAAAGGTATGAGACAGTCACATGACAAGATAGAAAGTATATGTATTATGGCGTCGCCGTTTCGTTTGTTAAATAAAGCCCGAGACCCGCACCCCTATCCCTCTACTTTTCCTTTCTCTTCTTACCTTTTGCAATTCTTTTCTAAATTGCCAGCAATCTCTGATGTTTTGTTACTCTATGTGGCTAACTCAGGCAAAAAGCTACCAAAATCTTTTATTAAAGAAATCTGTTTACTTTGAGTCTTTCTCTTTAAATACAGTTAACCTACAAAAATATTGATAACATATAATAAAGCCTTTTTCCTCGTACTCAAAGAACAAGCATTAAATGCTTTGATGATGTATCGCTTATTATTTTAAGGCAGTAGGTTCTTCTAATATTTTCGTTCCTTATATTTATTTTTAAAAACCTGAAATATCTTTATTAAAATCAACTATTAGCATGAATATTATTAACATGGCCGATTAATTTACTAAAGTTATTTCGTGGTTTTAAGATAAATAAATAAATATGTTCACGCAATTCCCAATACAGGGGTAAACAGAGGTCTAGTCTAACCAATTAAGTCCCTTCGACCCACCTTCCACTGAAGATATTTTCGAGACAACGTGACAGTTGGTGAGCCCGTCGTCACCTTTATGTCCAAGCCAACGATGTAATTCGTATATAAGTTTTTGAAAAACCCATTGGCCTGCCACCTGGGGATTAAACTCGGGTCTCTCGATTCGAAATTCCGACCAACCAACCACTCGGCTATCGTGACTTACATATAGTTTAAGGATGCTCAAGATCTTCTTCTTCTACGAGGTACACCTAGACAGTAAATTCCTATCTGTGGCATAGTGGCACCCATATAGATTATGATTTAGTTTTTCTTGTGATAAAGGTGACTTAATCCAGAGTATTCTTCACTTCTTGTTACCCGAGTTTCTCCCCACGGGTGTCATAAGAGACTGGAAAAATCATGTGAAAAGTGCGAGATTAAAATTCAAGATACCAGAGAGAAATTCACGTGACGCGCAGTAGCGTAGCTGTAAGGCTTGTTTGCTGGCAAGTTTACATTGCATAATATAAGGAGTTTGAGGTAATCCAAAGTAGTCTTCTAAAGAGAAAACACATCTACAGGTTTCTTCGATTGAAGCTATTCTCATGGGCAGTAGAAGTGTCTCACTTACCATCTTCTGCTTTCTAATTTTTGGACTGTATCTACTCTGTCACCTCATAGCGATTAATTAAAAATTAATTAAATGTTTTCACGACATTCCCAATGCTGGGGTAGACAGTGGTCGAGACGATAAAGTCCTTTCTACCCACCTTCCAGCTCTTTGCGTCGTGATGAACCTGTTGACGTCGTATATCCAAGCCAAAGATATAAATCGCACAAAAGTTTTGAAGAAACCCAATGGTACGAGACTTCAAACACTAGGCTATCGTGACTATATTATAGCAATAAATATTATAAAAAAGTGCAAAATACGCTGTGAAATATGTTTCGTATAACCAATAACGCGTTGACTGCAGCGCAGTGTATGATTTGACTGTCGATCAATTTTGATTTATGACGTCATCAACTAGTGTTGAACTGCAGTTCCGAATTGAATTTGTGCGATGAATATATTTTATATTCAAACCAATCTCCTTTATTTACATCGAACAGTTGCTTCGGCAGCCTTTCTGCGCCTCACATTATTTTAGCACATTTTTCGAAACAATTGGCGGAGTATTTTGTAAAAATGCTGGATCAAAATAAGATGGACTGCTGCAATGATGATATTGTTTTTACTGTTTAAACACTTGGACAGACTCACAGCTCTGTGGGTCAACGGACTGAACTTGGTTTAAAGTCAATAAATTATCATTATCTACTTTTAAGTCTTGGTAGCCGAGTGGTTCAGTGACAGGAATTCGAGTTAAAACATTTGAGTTCCTTTGCTACTGATGGCCTTTTCAAATTTTGGAATCTCTGTGGGCGATTAACGTTCATGTCGGTTTCCAAGGTGTTGTTAGCTATATTTTTTTTTATAGAAAAGGGAGGCAAACGAGCAGGTGGCTCGCGTGATGGTAAGTCATTACCGCCGCCCATGAACACCCGCAATACCAGAGGTATAGCAGATGCGTTGCCTGCCTTAGAGTGTCTCTCCCACAGGGGTGTTTCTAGCCTATTAGGTCCCGGGTTCGATTCTCGGTTTTTCTTTTCTGTTTTTTCAAATTTATTCGCGTCTGGGTGATTGTGGTACAATCTTTATTTTGTATTACATTACACATATGTCCCTATCTTTGTATAAAGATAGCAAATGGTTCACCACTGATCACGATGTCCGAAAATAAGCTCCCGTGATATGTGACTAGAGAGCACTATATTGTTTAGACCTCTGACTACCCCTGTTTTGTGAAATGCTTGAGGATTTACTTTGTAATACAGTAACCGGGAAAGCGGTAAAGAGGTCATAAATCATTATGAAATCGACACAAATAACTCTGGAGCCGTTAACATAAGCAATATTCAAATTCGGAATAATTTCCTTAAGCCGCTAGTTTTGGCTTCTACAAAACTTCAAGTCAATAAAAGCGATTCAGAGGAAAGTTATCCTGTTTGTTGTTTCCTCCTTTCTTTATTAAGTATAAATTGGCTAACAAAGTATTAAAATTTTATGAGCGTTGAAGCAAACAGTTTCAGAAGAGGTTGTTTCGAAAATATATTGATGTAAATTAAATGGAATTTATTGGAATAATAAAATCCATGTCGTCACGATAGCCAAGTGGTTGGGTGGTCGGAATTTCGAATCAAGAGACCCAAGTACGATGCCCTGGTGGCAGGCTCGTACAAATGGGTTTTTCAAAAACTTATGTACGAATTATAATTATCGTTAGCTTGGACTTAAAGACGGCGACGGGCTCACCACCTTTCACGTTGTCCCGATAATATCTTCGGTGGAAGGTAGGTCGAAGAGACTTAATTCTCTACACTAGACCTCTGTATACCCCTGTATTGGGAATTGCGTGAAGATATTTAATTTTATTTTTTACTTTATTTATTTATGTCTTTATGTTATTTTATTTATGTATGTATCATCAAACAAAATATGTTATGGTTGCGGGTTCGAATCCCGTAACCATAACATATTTTGTTTGACATGAATAAGTTGAGTGATGAATATTAATATTTGTACTCGACTTATGGATGTTACTAAGATTTTGTTATAGAAGCGTAAACATCCCTTAAACTCACTTGAACGTTTTGCTCTTTTTTTTTAATAATGCTTATTTATTTATGCTTTATTGTTTACACCTTATTTAAAATATGTAACAATAGGCGGACATAATGCCATATGGCATTCTCTACCAGTCAACCTTACTTGAAGAGGAAAAAATTAAGTGGCATTTAAAAAGAACTGAGAACGTAAATTCGTTTATCGATCGTCATTTTCAATCTACCACGGTTTCGTAATGAGATTCCTCTAACGGAGAAGAAACAGGCGAAAGAGACACTTTTTTTGGTCAATATTTTTAACAACATAATGCATTATATAAATATAATGTGATATTTTCTAGAAATAGCTTGAGAGCGATCACCTCATTCCCAGGGGTTACTGTCATTAATATATTCATTTATATTAAAATAACCCTTCCTATAAAGCTTTTCTTTAGTAAATTTCTTAAACCTGTTAATAGACAGGCTTTGCATATTTACCGGGACTTTATTGTAGAAGCGTATACACCGCCCTATGAACGAGTTACTTACTCTATGGAGTCTAGTAACCGTTGTTACAAGCTTGTGTTTGTTCCTAGTATTTACATTATGTACATCAGAAGTCATGCTAAAAGTATTAATGTTTTTATGCACATACATTAAATTTTCATATATGTATTGAGAGGCCAGTGTTAAAATATTAATTTCTTTAAATTTCTCTCTAAGAATTGCTCGGGAATCCAGACAATATACAGCTCGTATGGCCCTCTGTTGTAAAAAAAATACTGTTTCTACGTCAGCTGCATGACCCCATAGCAGAATACCATATGACATTATGCTATGGAAGTAACTAAAATAAACAAGTCTACATCAGTTAAAAGCCTTATTTTTCTTACAGCATATGCTGCAGAGCTTAACCTACTCGCAAGTTGGGATATATGGGGGCCCCATTGAAGCCTCGCATCAAGTGTTATTCCGAGAAAAACAGCTGTATCCACAAAGCTCAATTCTCCCCCATTTATTAGTACATTGGTATCACCCAACTGTTTAACATTAGGTGTTGAAAATTTTATACATTTAGTCTTATTGCTATTGAGATGTATATTATTAGCATTGAACCAATGGACTATTTTTGACATATCATCATTTACTTCGTCAAGTGTAACAATATGTCGTTTGATTTGAAATATTATAGAGGTATCGTCAGCAAATAATACTATATCTTGTTTATTCCCTAGTAAGGAAGGTAAATCATTAATATAAATGAGAAAAAGAAATGGACCGAGAATCGAGCCCTGCGGTACGCTCATAGCTACCGTCGATCCAGAGGAATACCCACCGTTGATTGCCACTCTCTGAATTCTATTAGATAAATAAGACTTAATTAGGTCAAGAGCCGTATCTCTGATACCGTTATGGTTTAATTTCCTGACAAGTGTTTCATAATGAACGCAATCAAAAGCCTTAGAGAGATCACAAAAGACACCCAAAGCATCCTGTGATCTCTCCCAAGCCTCACATATGTGCTTAATTAGCTCAACACCAGCATCGGTTGTTGAGCGACCCCTTGTAAAACCAAAATGATTGCAATTTGCTCAACGCAAGCCATTTCTATAGTTCTCTCAACAGAGAGGCTCACAATGTCTTTACGTTCCATAAATGAGAAGGACTTACTCAAGAGTATTAAAGATCCACCACGTAAAGCTTTTTCTCTATTGAAGGAACTAACAACCTGGTGCCTACTGAAGTTAAACACAAAGTTATCATTTTTTAATCAATGTTTAGTGACACATAATATATCAACATCATTACTATTTAAAAACAATTCAATTTCTAAATCTTTACCTAAAAATCCTTGAATATTTTGATGCACCAGGTTAATACAACTTTTATTAGATAAACTATTTTGTAAAATTATATTATTATCTTTAAAATTCTTTTGATAAATGTTATTATTGCAAAAGATTTCCTCTATCGTCTTATTATTTAATTAAAAGTACCTGGAACAGATTCCAAATTACTTGTCATATTAAGCTGCTCGATAAAAGCAGATGTCGGTTTAGCCAAATTCTTGGCTGAGGTAAAATGTAAAAATAGGATAGTGCATCTGCTATCAATCTTGTATTATATTTGGATAGGAAATATCTATCTTTTATTAAAGAATTCTTAATAAGAATGTTAGTATCAATTAAATGCAATTTATCAATGTTATTATTTTGACATGTCAAATGTTTACAATTATTACACAATAAATTATTTCATTGAATGTTTATGTCAAATCTTATTTTGTTTTCATGTGGCAAATATGGCAATGTGAACAGGACAATTATAAAATTATATTGCACACTTCTGCTTTCATAAATAAATGGCATACGTAACCTGGTCCGAAGGTGGTACTCTCTCTCTCTCTCTCTCTCTCTCTTTCTTTAGACTGTTGGCAGAATTGTGCTCTATAATTTTGTAATAACATCTCTGTAGTATCATGATCCTAAAACGTCAACAACCTAATGATTAAGGGTGCAGACTGCCAAGTATAACGTCGTGGGTTCGAGCCAGCCATTCGACTATAGTCGTCAACCACTCTGGGCACGAGCATTGCAGCTTAGTTGGGACGGGAATACTGTGTTATTAGTATTGCTAGTATTCTTTTTTTAATGATCTTCTTTAATTATCTACTTCCATAGAGGATGTTTGCTGAGTTCCATGTACTGCAGTAGCTGCTTACCATCAGACCGACTCCTAAATACTTTTCCACCCTTACATTCGTACATATATATACATAATGGTTTATTTGAATCCATGCCAGGAAACCGGTCTATTTCATAAGGTGTATTTGGCTAGCGGTGATCTGATTATTTTGGTCTAGTATTTTTATATCTTCACGCCATTCCTAAGACGGGAGAAGAAAGAGGTCTGGACTATTAAGCCCATACGGCCCATCTTCCACCGAAAACTTTTTTTTTGTATAACGTGACTGGTGGCGAGCCTGTCCTCTTCTTTATGTCCAGGCCAACGGCATATAAATCTCGCATAATTAAAAAAAAAACTCATTGATACGAGTCTACGTGGGGATCGAACTCGCGTCAAATCTCATAATTCTATTCCGATCACCCAACGACTCGGCTGTCGTGATTTTTTTAGAGATAGTTATCTTGCTTTTAGACTTTTATCCACTTCCTACGATAGTAAAAAAGAGAGCAATATTATTACGCCGTTACCCCGTGGTTTCCACTTTTCCAACCTTTTCTCATAAAAATTACGCAAAATTATACAAAAATGGGGCCTGTTAATATAAATTTACTTTTTCACGCTCAGAAAAAGAGTTAGATGAATTCTTCACGAATCTTATTAACATGCAAAATGTTATTCTCACAAATTCACTTGTTTTTGTACAACTAATAAAGTTAAAAACGCTTATTTAAATTAAAATTAAAAGCAGTTTATTTTCTTGGCATTTAACATTTCTAGTGTTGTAATATGTATTGAGAAATATTCGCTTTGTATAAGTTTGTTTATGATATTGTTTTTTTATATTTACTGAGTATATGTTCAAGTAACTAATGCATATTATTACTTATGGTTTTATCTTTTTTACTGAACTATATTCTGGCCGCGAGTTCGTCCAAGTATTACATCGAAATTCCCACTGGCCGCCTCAATTTCAAGAAGTATAATTAAGTTGACCATTTCCTCATAACCATTA